>CANNZV010003300.1:0-67195 GCA_947561585.1 Caprella mutica
GTTCAACAACTAAAATAATGTTCAACAACTAAAATAATGTTCAACAACTAAAATAATGTTCAACAACTAAAATAATGTTCAACAACTAAATAATGTTCAACAACTGAAATAATGTTCAACAACTAAAATAATGTTCAACAACTAAAATAATGTTCAACAACTAAAATAATGTTCAACAACTAAATAATGTTCAACAACTGAAATAATGTTCAACAACTAAAATAACGTTCAACAACTAAAATAACGTTCAACAACTAAAATAATGTTCATCAAATAAAATAACGTTCAACAACTAAAATAATGTTCAACAACTAAAATAATGTTCAACAACTAAAATAATGTTCAACAACTAAAATAATGTTCAACAACTAAAATAATGTTCATCAAATAAAATAATGTTCAACAACTAAAATAATGTTCAACAACTAAATAATGTTCAACAACTAAAATAATGTTCAACAACTGAAATAATGTTCAACAACTAAAATAATGTTCAACAACTAAATAATGTTCAACAACTAAAATAATGTTCAACAACTAAATAATGTTCAACAACTAAAATAATGTTCAACAACTAAAATAATGTTCAACAACTAAATAATGTTCAACAACTAAAATAATGTTCAACAACTGAAATAATGTTCAACAACTGAAATAATGTTCAACAACTAAAATAATGTTCAACAACTAAAATAATGTTCAACAACTAAAATAATGTTCAACAACTAAATAATGTTCAGCAACTGAAATAATGTTCAACAACTAAAATAACGTTCAACAACTAAAATAATGTTCAACAACTAAAATAATGTTGAACAACTAAAATAATGTTCATCAAATAAAATAATGTTCAACATCTAAAATAATGTTCAACAACTAAAATAATGTTCAACAACTAAAATAATGTTCAACAACTAAAATAATGTTCAACAACTAAAATAATGTTCAACAACTAAAATAATGTTCAACAACTAAAATAATGATAAACAACTAAAATAATGTTCAACAACTAAATAATGTTCAACAACTGAAATAATGTTCAACAACTAAAATAACGTTCAACAACTAAAATAACGTTCAACAACTAAAATAATGTTCATCAAATAAAATAATGTTCATCAACTAAAATAATGTTCAACAACTAAAATAATGTTCATCAACTGAAATAATGTTCAACATCTAAAATAATGTTCAACAACTAAAATAATGTTTAACAACTAAAATAATGTTCAACAACTGAAATAATGTTCAACAACTAAAATAATGTTCAACAACTAAAATAATGTTCAACAACTGAAATAATGTTCAACAACTAAAATAATGTTCAACAACTAAATAATGTTCAACAACTAAAATAATGTTCAACAACTAAATAATGTTCAACAACTAAAATAATGTTCAACAACTAAAATAATGTTCAACAACTAAAATAATGTTCAACAACTAAAATAATGTTTAACAACTAAAATAATGTTCAACAACTAAAATAATGTTCAACAACTAAAATAATGTTCAACAACTAAAATAATGTTCAACAACTAAATAATGTTCAACAACTAAAATAATGTTCAACAACTAAAATAATGTTCAACAACTAAAATAATGTTTAACAACTAAAATAATGTTCAACAACTAAAATAATGTTCAACAACTAAAATAATGTTCAACAACTAAAATAATGTTCAACAACTAAAATAATGTTCAACAACTAAATAATGTTCAACAACTGAAATAATGTTCAACAACTGAAATAATGTTCAACAACTAAAATAATGTTGAACAACTAAAATAATGTTGAACAACTAAAATAATGTTCAACAACTAAAATAATGTTCAACAACTAAAATAATGTTCAACAACTAAAATAATGTTCAACAACTAAATAATGTTCAACAACTAAAATAATGTTCAACAACTGAAATAATGTTCAACAACTAAATAATGTTCAACAACTAAAATAATGTTCAACAACTAAAATAATGTTCAACAACTAAAATAATGTTCAACAACTAAATAATGTTCAACAACTAAATAATGTTCAACAACTAAAATAATGTTCAACAACTAAAATAATGTTCAACAACTAAAATAATGTTCAACAACTAAAATAATGTTCAACAACTAAATAATGTTCAACAACTGAAATAATGTTCAACAACTAAAATAATGTTCAACAACTAAAATAATGTTCAACAACTAAAATAATGTTCAACAACTAAAATAATGTTCAACAACTAAATAATGTTCAACAACTGAAATAATGTTCAACAACTAAAATAACGTTCAACAACTAAAATAACGTTCAACAACTAAAATAATGTTCATCAAATAAAATAACGTTCAACAACTAAAATAATGTTCATCAAATAAAATAATGTTCAACAACTAAAATAATGTTCAACAACTAAAATAATGTTCAACAACTAAAATAATGTTCAACAACTAAAATAATGTTCATCAAATAAAATAATGTTCAACAACTAAAATAATGTTCAACAACTAAATAATGTTCAACAACTAAAATAATGTTCAACAACTGAAATAATGTTCAACAACTAAAATAATGTTCAACAACTAAATAATGTTCAACAACTAAAATAATGTTCAACAACTAAAATAATGTTCAACAACTAAATAATGTTCAACAACTAAAATAATGTTCAACAACTAAATAATGTTCAACAACTAAAATAATGTTCAACAACTAAAATAATGTTCAACAACTAAATAATGTTCAACAACTAAAATAATGTTCAACAACTGAAATAATGTTCAACAACTGAAATAATGTTCAACAACTAAAATAATGTTCAACAACTAAAATAATGTTCAACAACTAAAATAATGTTCAACAACTAAATAATGTTCAGCAACTGAAATAATGTTCAACAACTAAAATAACGTTCAACAACTAAAATAATGTTCAACAACTAAAATAATGTTGAACAACTAAAATAATGTTCATCAAATAAAATAATGTTCAACATCTAAAATAATGTTCAACAACTAAAATAATGTTCAACAACTAAAATAATGTTCAACAACTAAAATAATGTTCAACAACTAAAATAATGTTCAACAACTAAAATAATGTTCAACAACTAAAATAATGTTCAACAACTAAAATAATGTTCAACAACTAAAATAATGTTTAACAACTAAAATAATGTTCAACAACTAAATAATGTTCAACAACTGAAATAATGTTCAACAACTAAAATAACGTTCAACAACTAAAATAACGTTCAACAACTAAAATAATGTTCATCAAATAAAATAATGTTCATCAAATAAAATAATGTTCAACATATAAAATAATGTTCAACAACTAAAATAATGTTCAACAATTAAAATAACGTTCAACAACTAAAATAATGTTCAACAATTAAAATAACGTTCAACAACTAAAATAATGTTTAACAACTAAAATAATGTTCAACAACTAAATAATGTTCAACAACTGAAATAATGTTCAACAACTAAAATAACGTTCAACAACTAAAATAACGTTCAACAACTAAAAATAATGTTCATCAAATAAAATAATGTTCATCAAATAAAATAATGTTCAACATATAAAATAATGTTCAACAACTGAAATAATGTTCAACAACTAAAATAACGTTCAACAACTAAAATAATGTTCAACAACTAAAATAATGTTCAACAACTAAAATAATGTTCAACAACTAAAATAATGTTCAACAACTAAAATAATGTTCAACAACTAAAATAATGTTCAACAACTAAAATAATGTTCAACAACTAAAATAATGTTCAACAACTAAAATAATGTTCAACAACTAAAATAATGTTCAACAACTAAAATAATGTTCAACAACTAAAATAATGTTCAACAACTAAAATAATGTTCAACAACTAAAATAATGTTCAACAACTAAAATAATGTTCAACAACTAAAATAATGTTCAACAACTAAAATAATGTTCAACAACTAAAATAATGTTCATCAACTAAAATAATGTTCAACAACTAAAATAATGTTCAACAACTAAAATAATGTTCATCAACTGAAATAATGTTCAACATCTAAAATAATGTTCAACAACTAAAATAATGTTTAACAACTAAAATAATGTTCAACAACTGAAATAATGTTCAACAACTAAAATAATGTTCAACAACTAAAATAATGTTCAACAACTGAAATAATGTTCAACAACTAAAATAATGTTCAACAACTAAATAATGTTCAACAACTAAAATAATGTTCAACAACTAAATAATGTTCAACAACTAAAATAATGTTCAACAACTAAAATAATGTTCAACAACTAAAATAATGTTCAACAACTAAAATAATGTTCAACAACTAAAATAATGTTCAACAACTAAAATAATGTTCAACAACTAAAATAATGTTCAACAACTAAAATAATGTTCAACAACTAAATAATGTTCAACAACTAAAATAATGTTCAACAACTAAAATAATGTTCAACAACTAAAATAATGTTTAACAACTAAAATAATGTTTAACAACTAAAATAATGTTCAACAACTAAAATAATGTTCAACAACTAAAATAATGTTCAACAACTAAAATAATGTTCAACAACGAAAATAATGTTCAACAACTGAAATAATGTTCAACAACTAAAATAATGTTGAACAACTAAAATAATGTTGAACAACTAAAATAATGTTCAACAACTAAAATAATGTTCAACAACTAAAATAATGTTCAACAACTAAATAATGTTCAACAACTAAAATAATGTTCAACAACTGAAATAATGTTCAACAACTAAATAATGTTCAACAACTAAAATAATGTTCAACAACTAAAATAATGTTCAACAACTAAAATAATGTTCAACAACTAAATAATGTTCAACAACTAAATAATGTTCAACAACTAAAATAATGTTCAACAACTAAAATAATGTTCAACAACTAAAATAATGTTCAACAACTAAAATAATGTTCAACAACTAAATAATGTTCAACAACTGAAATAATGTTCAACAACTAAAATAATGTTCAACAACTAAAATAATGTTCAACAACTAAAATAATGTTCAACAACTAAATAATGTTCAACAACTGAAATAATGTTCAACAACTAAAATAACGTTCAACAACTAAAATAACGTTCAACAACTAAAATAATGTTCATCAAATAAAATAACGTTCAACAACTAAAATAATGTTCAACAACTAAAATAATGTTCAACAACTAAAATAATGTTCAACAACTAAAATAATGTTCAACAACTAAAATAATGTTCATCAAATAAAATAATGTTCAACAACTAAAATAATGTTCAACAACTAAATAATGTTCAACAACTAAAATAATGTTCAACAACTGAAATAATGTTCAACAACTAAAATAATGTTCAACAACTAAATAATGTTCAACAACTAAAATAATGTTCAACAACTAAATAATGTTCAACAACTAAAATAATGTTCAACAACTAAAATAATGTTCAACAACTAAATAATGTTCAACAACTAAAATAATGTTCAACAACTGAAATAATGTTCAACAACTGAAATAATGTTCAACAACTAAAATAATGTTCAACAACTAAAATAATGTTCAACAACTAAAATAATGTTCAACAACTAAATAATGTTCAGCAACTGAAATAATGTTCAACAACTAAAATAACGTTCAACAACTAAAATAATGTTCAACAACTAAAATAATGTTGAACAACTAAAATAATGTTCATCAAATAAAATAATGTTCAACATCTAAAATAATGTTCAACAACTAAAATAATGTTCAACAACTAAAATAATGTTCAACAACTAAAATAATGTTCAACAACTAAAATAATGTTCAACAACTAAAATAATGTTCAACAACTAAAATAATGTTTAACAACTAAAATAATGTTCAACAACTAAATAATGTTCAACAACTGAAATAATGTTCAACAACTAAAATAACGTTCAACAACTAAAATAACGTTCAACAACTAAAATAATGTTCATCAAATAAAATAATGTTCATCAAATAAAATAATGTTCAACATATAAAATAATGTTCAACAACTAAAATAATGTTCAACAATTAAAATAATTTTCAACAACTAAAATAATGTTCAACAATTAAAATAACGTTCAACAACTAAAATAATGTTCAACAACTAAAATAATGTTCAACAATTAAAATAACGTTCAACAACTAAAATAATGTTCAACAACTAAAATAACGTTCAACAACTAAAATAACGTTCAACAACTAAAATAATGTTCATCAAATAAAATAATGTTCATCAAATAAAATAATGTTCAACATATAAAATAATGTTCAACAACTGAAATAATGTTCAACAACTAAAATAACGTTCAACAACTAAAATAATGTTCATCAAATAAAATAATGTTCAACATATAAAATAATGTTCAACAACTGAAATAATGTTCAACAACTAAAATAACGTTCAACAACTAAAATAATGTTCAACAACTAAAATAATGTTCAACAACTAAAATAATGTTCAACAACTAAAATAATGTTCAACAACTAAAATAATGTTCAACAACTAAAATAATGTTCAACAACTAAAATAATGTTCAACAACTAAAATAATGTTCAACAACTAAAATAATGTTCAACAACTAAAATAATGTTCAACAACTAAAATAATGTTCAACAACTAAAATAATGTTCAACAACTAAAATAATGTTCAACAACTAAAATAATGTTCATCAACTAAAATAATGTTCAACAACTAAAATAATGTTCAACAACTAAAATAATGTTCAACAACTGAAATAATGTTCAACAACTAAAATAATGTTCAACAACTAAATAATGTTCAACAACTAAAATAATGTTCAACAACTAAATAATGTTCAACAACTAAAATAATGTTCAACAACTAAAATAATGTTCAACAACTAAAATAATGTTCAACAACTAAAATAATGTTCAACAACTAAAATAACGTTCAACAACTAAAATAACGTTCAACAACTAAAATAATGTTCATCAAATAAAATAATGTTCATCAAATAAAATAATGTTCAACATATAAAATAATGTTCAACAACTAAAATAATGTTCAACAATTAAAATAACGTTCAACAACTAAAATAATGTTCAACAACTAAAATAATGTTTAACAACTAAAATAATGTTCAACAACTGAAATAATGTTCAACAACTAAAATAATGTTCAACAACTAAAATAATGTTCAACAACTAAAATAATGTTCAACAACTAAATAATGTTCAACTTTTAAAATAATGTTCAACAACTGAAATAATGTTCAAGAACTAATATAATGTTCAACAACTAGAATAATGTTCAACAACTAAAATAATGTTCATCAAATAAAATAATGTTCAACATCTAAAATAATGTTCAACAACTAAAATAATGTTCAACAACTAAAATAACGTTCAACAACTAAAATAATGTTCAACAACTGAAATAATGTTCAACAACTAAAATAATGTTCAACAACTAAAATAATGTTTAACAACTAAAATAATGTTCAACATCTAAAATAATGTTCAACAACTAAAATAATGTTTAACAACTAAAATAATGTTCAACATCTAAAATAATGTTTAACAACTAAAATAATGTTTAACAACTAAAATAATGTTCAACAACTAAAATAATGTTTAACAACTAAAATAATGTTTAACAACTAAAATAATGTTCAACAACTAAAATAATGTTCAACAACTAAAATAATGTTCAACAACTAAAATAATGTTCAACAACTAAAATAATGTTCAACAACTAAAATAATGTTCAACAACTAAAATAATGTTCAACAACTAAAATAATGTTCAACAACTAAAATAATGTTCAACAACTAAAATAATGTTCAACAACTAAAATAATGTTCAACAACTAAAATAATGTTCATCAACTAAAATAATGTTCAACAACTAAAATAATGTTCAACAACTAAAATAATGTTCAACAACTGAAATAATGTTCAACAACTAAAATAATGTTCAACAACTAAATAATGTTCAACAACTAAAATAATGTTCAACAACTAAATAATGTTCAACAACTAAAATAATGTTCAACAACTAAAATAATGTTCAACAACTAAAATAATGTTCAACAACTAAAATAATGTTCAACAACTAAAATAATGTTCAACAACTAAAATAATGTTCAACAACTAAAATAATGTTCAACAACTAAAATAATGTTCAACAACTAAATAATGTTCAACAACTGAAATAATGTTCAACAACTAAAATAACGTTCAACAACTAAAATAACGTTCAACAACTAAAATAATGTTCATCAACTAAAATAATGTTCATCAAATAAAATAATGTTCAACAACTAAAATAATGTTCATCAAATAAAATAATGTTCAACAACTAAAATAATGTTCAACAACTAAATAATGTTCAACAACTAAAATAATGTTCAACAACTAAATAATGTTCAACAACTAAAATAATGTTCAACAACTAAATAATGTTCAACAACTAAAATAATGTTCAACAACTAAAATAATGTTCAACAACTAAAATAATGTTCAACAACTAAAATAATGTTCAACAACTAAAATAATGTTCAACAACTAAAATAATGTTCAACAACTAAAATAATGTTCAACAACTAAAATAATGTTCAACAACTAAAATAACGTTCAACAACTAAAATAATGTTCAACAACTAAAATAATGTTCAACAACTAAAATAATGTTCAACAATTAAAATAACGTTCAACAACTAAAATAATGTTCAACAACTAAAATAATGTTTAACAACTAAAATAATGTTCAACAACTGAAATAATGTTCAACAACTAAAATAATGTTCAACAACTAAAATAATGTTCAACAACTAAAATAATGTTCAACAACTAAATAATGTTCAACAACTAAAATAATGTTCAACAACTAAAATAATGTTCAACAACTAAATAATGTTCAACAACTAAAATAATGTTCAACAACTGAAATAATGTTCAAGAACTAATATAATGTTCAACAACTAGAATAATGTTCAAGAACTAAAATAATGTTCATCAAATAAAATAATGTTCAACATCTAAAATAATGTTCAACAACTAAAATAATGTTCAACAACTAAAATAATGTTCAACATCTAAAATAATGTTCAACAACTGAAATAATGTTCAACAACTAAAATAATGTTCAACAACTAAAATAATGTTTAACAACTAAAATAATGTTCAACATCTAAAATAATGTTCAACAACTAAAATAATGTTTAACAACTAAAATAATGTTCAACATCTAAAATAATGTTCAACAACTAAAATAATGTTCAACAACTAAAATAATGTTCAACAACTAAAATAATGTTCAACAACTAAAATAATGTTCAACAACTAAAATAATGTTCAACAACTAAAATAATGTTCAACAACTAAAATAATGTTCAACAACTAAAATAATGTTTAACAACTAAAATAATGTTCAACAACTAAATAATGTTCAACAACTGAAATAATGTTCAACAACTAAAATAACGTTCAACAACTAAAATAACGTTCAACAACTAAAATAATGTTCATCAAATAAAATAATGTTCATCAAATAAAATAATGTTCAACATATAAAATAATGTTCAACAACTAAAATAATGTTCAACAATTAAAATAATGTTCATCAAATAAAATAATGTTCAACAACTAAAATAATGTTCATCAAATAAAATAATGTTCAACAACTAAAATAATGTTCAACAACTAAATAATGTTCAACAACTAAAATAATGTTCAACAACTAAATAATGTTCAACAACTAAAATAATGTTCAACAACTAAATAATGTTCAACAACTAAAATAATGTTCAACAACTAAAATAATGTTCAACAACTAAAATAATGTTCAACAACTAAAATAATGTTCAACAACTAAAATAATGTTCAACAACTAAAATAATGTTCAACAACTAAAATAATGTTCAACAACTAAAATAATGTTCAACAACTAAAATAACGTTCAACAACTAAAATAATGTTCAACAACTAAAATAATGTTCAACAACTAAAATAATGTTCAACAATTAAAATAACGTTCAACAACTAAAATAATGTTCAACAACTAAAATAATGTTTAACAACTAAAATAATGTTCAACAACTGAAATAATGTTCAACAACTAAAATAATGTTCAACAACTAAAATAATGTTCAACAACTAAAATAATGTTCAACAACTAAATAATGTTCAACAACTAAAATAATGTTCAACAACTAAAATAATGTTCAACAACTAAATAATGTTCAACAACTAAAATAATGTTCAACAACTGAAATAATGTTCAAGAACTAATATAATGTTCAACAACTAGAATAATGTTCAAGAACTAAAATAATGTTCATCAAATAAAATAATGTTCAACATCTAAAATAATGTTCAACAACTAAAATAATGTTCAACAACTAAAATAATGTTCAACATCTAAAATAATGTTCAACAACTGAAATAATGTTCAACAACTAAAATAATGTTCAACAACTAAAATAATGTTTAACAACTAAAATAATGTTCAACATCTAAAATAATGTTCAACAACTAAAATAATGTTTAACAACTAAAATAATGTTCAACATCTAAAATAATGTTCAACAACTAAAATAATGTTCAACAACTAAAATAATGTTCAACAACTAAAATAATGTTCAACAACTAAAATAATGTTCAACAACTAAAATAATGTTCAACAACTAAAATAATGTTCAACAACTAAAATAATGTTCAACAACTAAAATAATGTTTAACAACTAAAATAATGTTCAACAACTAAATAATGTTCAACAACTGAAATAATGTTCAACAACTAAAATAACGTTCAACAACTAAAATAACGTTCAACAACTAAAATAATGTTCATCAAATAAAATAATGTTCATCAAATAAAATAATGTTCAACATATAAAATAATGTTCAACAACTAAAATAATGTTCAACAATTAAAATAACGTTCAACAACTAAAATAATGTTCAACAATTAAAATAACGTTCAACAACTAAAATAATGTTTAACAACTAAAATAATGTTCAACAACTAAATAATGTTCAACAACTGAAATAATGTTCAACAACTAAAATAACGTTCAACAACTAAAATAACGTTCAACAACTAAAATAATGTTCATCAAATAAAATAATGTTCATCAAATAAAATAATGTTCAACAACTAAAATAATGTTCAACAACTGAAATAATGTTCAACAACTAAAATAATGTTCAACAACTAAAATAATGTTCAACAACTGAAATAATGTTCAACAACTAAAATAATGTTCAACAACTAAATAATGTTCAACAACTAAAATAATGTTCAACAACTAAATAATGTTCAACAACTAAAATAATGTTCAACAACTAAAATAATGTTCAACAACTAAAATAATGTTCAACAACTAAAATAATGTTCAACAACTAAAATAATGTTCAACAACTAAAATAATGTTCAACAACTAAAATAATGT
Organism: Caprella mutica; assembly: GCA_947561585.1. Lineage (NCBI taxonomy): Eukaryota > Metazoa > Arthropoda > Malacostraca > Amphipoda > Caprellidae > Caprella > Caprella mutica. The sequence continues at coordinate 11,437 of CANNZV010003300.1, forward strand.
TCAACAACTAAAATAATGTTCAACAACTAAATAATGTTCAACAACTAAAATAATGTTCAACAACTAAAATAATGTTCAACAACTAAAATAATGTTTAACAACTAAAATAATGTTTAACAACTAAAATAATGTTCAACAACTAAAATAATGTTCAACAACTAAAATAATGTTCAACAACTAAAATAATGTTCAACAACGAAAATAATGTTCAACAACTGAAATAATGTTCAACAACTAAAATAATGTTGAACAACTAAAATAATGTTGAACAACTAAAATAATGTTCAACAACTAAAATAATGTTCAACAACTAAAATAATGTTCAACAACTAAATAATGTTCAACAACTAAAATAATGTTCAACAACTGAAATAATGTTCAACAACTAAATAATGTTCAACAACTAAAATAATGTTCAACAACTAAAATAATGTTCAACAACTAAAATAATGTTCAACAACTAAATAATGTTCAACAACTAAATAATGTTCAACAACTAAAATAATGTTCAACAACTAAAATAATGTTCAACAACTAAAATAATGTTCAACAACTAAAATAATGTTCAACAACTAAATAATGTTCAACAACTGAAATAATGTTCAACAACTAAAATAATGTTCAACAACTAAAATAATGTTCAACAACTAAAATAATGTTCAACAACTAAATAATGTTCAACAACTGAAATAATGTTCAACAACTAAAATAACGTTCAACAACTAAAATAACGTTCAACAACTAAAATAATGTTCATCAAATAAAATAACGTTCAACAACTAAAATAATGTTCAACAACTAAAATAATGTTCAACAACTAAAATAATGTTCAACAACTAAAATAATGTTCAACAACTAAAATAATGTTCATCAAATAAAATAATGTTCAACAACTAAAATAATGTTCAACAACTAAATAATGTTCAACAACTAAAATAATGTTCAACAACTGAAATAATGTTCAACAACTAAAATAATGTTCAACAACTAAATAATGTTCAACAACTAAAATAATGTTCAACAACTAAATAATGTTCAACAACTAAAATAATGTTCAACAACTAAAATAATGTTCAACAACTAAATAATGTTCAACAACTAAAATAATGTTCAACAACTGAAATAATGTTCAACAACTGAAATAATGTTCAACAACTAAAATAATGTTCAACAACTAAAATAATGTTCAACAACTAAAATAATGTTCAACAACTAAATAATGTTCAGCAACTGAAATAATGTTCAACAACTAAAATAACGTTCAACAACTAAAATAATGTTCAACAACTAAAATAATGTTGAACAACTAAAATAATGTTCATCAAATAAAATAATGTTCAACATCTAAAATAATGTTCAACAACTAAAATAATGTTCAACAACTAAAATAATGTTCAACAACTAAAATAATGTTCAACAACTAAAATAATGTTCAACAACTAAAATAATGTTCAACAACTAAAATAATGTTTAACAACTAAAATAATGTTCAACAACTAAATAATGTTCAACAACTGAAATAATGTTCAACAACTAAAATAACGTTCAACAACTAAAATAACGTTCAACAACTAAAATAATGTTCATCAAATAAAATAATGTTCATCAAATAAAATAATGTTCAACATATAAAATAATGTTCAACAACTAAAATAATGTTCAACAATTAAAATAACGTTCAACAACTAAAATAATGTTCAACAATTAAAATAACGTTCAACAACTAAAATAATGTTTAACAACTAAAATAATGTTCAACAACTAAATAATGTTCAACAACTGAAATAATGTTCAACAACTAAAATAACGTTCAACAACTAAAATAACGTTCAACAACTAAAATAATGTTCATCAAATAAAATAATGTTCATCAAATAAAATAATGTTCAACATATAAAATAATGTTCAACAACTGAAATAATGTTCAACAACTAAAATAACGTTCAACAACTAAAATAATGTTCAACAACTAAAATAATGTTCAACAACTAAAATAATGTTCAACAAATAAAATAATGTTCAACAACTAAAATAATGTTCAACAACTAAAATAATGTTCAACAACTAAAATAATGTTCAACAATTAAAATAATGTTCAACAACTAAAATAATGTTCAACAACTAAAATAATGTTCAACAACTAAAATAATGTTCAACAACTAAAATAATGTTCAACAACTAAAATAATGTTCAACAACTAAAATAATGTTCAACAACTAAAATAATGTTCAACAACTAAAATAATGTTCAACAACTAAAATAATGTTCAACAACTAAAATAATGTTCATCAACTAAAATAATGTTCAACAACTAAAATAATGTTCAACAACTAAAATAATGTTCAACAACTGAAATAATGTTCAACAACTAAAATAATGTTCAACAACTAAATAATGTTCAACAACTAAAATAATGTTCAACAACTAAATAATGTTCAACAACTAAAATAATGTTCAACAACTAAAATAATGTTCAACAACTAAAATAATGTTCAACAACTAAAATAATGTTCAACAACTAAAATAATGTTTAACAACTAAAATAATGTTCAACAACTGAAATAATGTTCAACAACTAAAATAATGTTCAACAACTAAAATAATGTTCAACAACTAAAATAATGTTCAACAACTAAATAATGTTCAACTTTTAAAATAATGTTCAACAACTGAAATAATGTTCAAGAACTAATATAATGTTCAACAACTAGAATAATGTTCAACAACTAAAATAATGTTCATCAAATAAAATAATGTTCAACATCTAAAATAATGTTCAACAACTAAAATAATGTTCAACAACTAAAATAACGTTCAACAACTAAAATAATGTTCAACAACTGAAATAATGTTCAACAACTAAAATAATGTTCAACAACTAAAATAATGTTTAACAACTAAAATAATGTTCAACATCTAAAATAATGTTCAACAACTAAAATAATGTTTAACAACTAAAATAATGTTCAACATCTAAAATAATGTTTAACAACTAAAATAATGTTTAACAACTAAAATAATGTTCAACAACTAAAATAATGTTTAACAACTAAAATAATGTTTAACAACTAAAATAATGTTCAACAACTAAAATAATGTTCAACAACTAAAATAATGTTCAACAACTAAAATAATGTTCAACAACTAAAATAATGTTCAACAACTGAAATAATGTTCAACAACTAAAATAATGTTCAACAACTAAATAATGTTCAACAACTAAAATAATGTTCAACAACTAAATAATGTTCAACAACTAAAATAATGTTCAACAACTAAAATAATGTTCAACAACTGAAATAATGTTCAACAACTAAAATAATGTTCAACAACTAAAATAATGTTCAACAACTAAAATAATGTTCAACAACTAAAATAATGTTCAACAACTAAATAATGTTCAACAACTAAATAATGTTCAACAACTGAAATAATGTTCAACAACTAAAATAATGTTCAACAACTAAAATAATGTTCAACAACTAAAATAATGTTCAACAACTAAAATAATGTTCAACAACTAAAATAATGTTCAACAACTAAAATAATGTTCAACAACTAAAATAATGTTCAACAACTAAAATAATGTTCAACAACTAAATAATGTTCAACAACTGAAATAATGTTCAACAACTAAAATAACGTTCAACAACTAAAATAACGTTCAACAACTAAAATAATGTTCATCAACTAAAATAATGTTCATCAAATAAAATAATGTTCAACAACTAAAATAATGTTCATCAAATAAAATAATGTTCAACAACTAAAATAATGTTCAACAACTAAATAATGTTCAACAACTAAAATAATGTTCAACAACTAAATAATGTTCAACAACTAAAATAATGTTCAACAACTAAATAATGTTCAACAACTAAAATAATGTTCAACAACTAAAATAATGTTCAACAACTAAAATAATGTTCAACAACTAAAATAATGTTCAACAACTAAAATAATGTTCAACAACTAAAATAATGTTCAACAACTAAAATAATGTTCAACAACTAAAATAATGTTCAACAACTAAAATAACGTTCAACAACTAAAATAATGTTCAACAACTAAAATAACGTTCATCAAATAAAATAATGTTCATCAAATAAAATAATGTTCAACATATAAAATAATGTTCAACAACTAAAATAATGTTCAACAATTAAAATAACGTTCAACAACTAAAATAATGTTCAACAACTAAAATAATGTTTAACAACTAAAATAATGTTCAACAACTGAAATAATGTTCAACAACTAAAATAATGTTCAACAACTAAAATAATGTTCAACAACTAAAATAATGTTCAACAACTAAATAATGTTCAACAACTAAAATAATGTTCAACAACTGAAATAATGTTCAAGAACTAATATAATGTTCAACAACTAGAATAATGTTCAAGAACTAAAATAATGTTCATCAAATAAAATAATGTTCAACATCTAAAATAATGTTCAACAACTAAAATAATGTTCAACAACTAAAATAACGTTCAACAACTAAAATAATGTTCAACAACTGAAATAATGTTCAACAACTAAAATAATGTTCAACAACTAAAATAATGTTTAACAACTAAAATAATGTTCAACATCTAAAATAATGTTCAACAACTAAAATAATGTTTAACAACTAAAATAATGTTCAACATCTAAAATAATGTTCAACAACTAAAATAATGTTCAACAACTAAAATAATGTTCAACAACTAAAATAATGTTCAACAACTAAAATAATGTTCAACAACTAAAATAATGTTCAACAACTAAAATAATGTTCAACAACTAAAATAATGTTCAACAACTAAAATAATGTTTAACAACTAAAATAATGTTCAACAACTAAATAATGTTCAACAACTGAAATAATGTTCAACAACTAAAATAACGTTCAACAACTAAAATAACGTTCAACAACTAAAATAATGTTCATCAAATAAAATAATGTTCATCAAATAAAATAATGTTCAACATATAAAATAATGTTCAACAACTAAAATAATGTTCAACAATTAAAATAACGTTCAACAACTAAAATAATGTTCAACAATTAAAATAACGTTCAACAACTAAAATAATGTTTAACAACTAAAATAATGTTCAACAACTAAATAATGTTCAACAACTGAAATAATGTTCAACAACTAAAATAACTTTCAACAACTAAAATAACGTTCAACAACTAAAATAATGTTCATCAAATAAAATAATGTTCATCAAATAAAATAATGTTCAACATATAAAATAATGTTCAACAACTGAAATAATGTTCAACAACTAAAATAACGTTCAACAACTAAAATAATGTTCAACAACTAAAATAATGTTCAACAACTAAAATAATGTTCAACAACTAAAATAATGTTCAACAACTAAAATAATGTTCAACAACTAAAATAATGTTCAACAACTAAAATAATGTTCAACAACTAAAATAATGTTCAACAACTAAAATAATGTTCAACAACTAAAATAATGTTCAACAACTAAAATAATGTTCAACAACTAAAATAATGTTCAACAACTAAAATAATGTTCAACAACTAAAATAATGTTCAACAACTAAAATAATGTTCAACAACTAAAATAATGTTCAACAACTAAAATAATGTTCAACAACTAAAATAATGTTCATCAACTAAAATAATGTTCAACAACTAAAATAATGTTCAACAACTAAAATAATGTTCATCAACTGAAATAATGTTCAACATCTAAAATAATGTTCAACAACTAAAATAATGTTTAACAACTAAAATAATGTTCAACAACTGAAATAATGTTCAACAACTAAAATAATGTTCAACAACTAAAATAATGTTCAACAACTGAAATAATGTTCAACAACTAAAATAATGTTCAACAACTAAATAATGTTCAACAACTAAAATAATGTTCAACAACTAAATAATGTTCAACAACTAAAATAATGTTCAACAACTAAAATAATGTTCAACAACTAAAATAATGTTCAACAACTAAAATAATGTTCAACAACTAAAATAATGTTCAACAACTAAAATAATGTTCAACAACTAAAATAATGTTCAACAACTAAAATAATGTTCAACAACTAAATAATGTTCAACAACTAAAATAATGTTCAACAACTAAAATAATGTTCAACAACTAAAATAATGTTTAACAACTAAAATAATGTTTAACAACTAAAATAATGTTCAACAACTAAAATAATGTTCAACAACTAAAATAATGTTCAACAACTAAAATAATGTTCAACAACGAAAATAATGTTCAACAACTGAAATAATGTTCAACAACTAAAATAATGTTGAACAACTAAAATAATGTTGAACAACTAAAATAATGTTCAACAACTAAAATAATGTTCAACAACTAAAATAATGTTCAACAACTAAATAATGTTCAACAACTAAAATAATGTTCAACAACTGAAATAATGTTCAACAACTAAATAATGTTCAACAACTAAAATAATGTTCAACAACTAAAATAATGTTCAACAACTAAAATAATGTTCAACAACTAAATAATGTTCAACAACTAAATAATGTTCAACAACTAAAATAATGTTCAACAACTAAAATAATGTTCAACAACTAAAATAATGTTCAACAACTAAAATAATGTTCAACAACTAAATAATGTTCAACAACTGAAATAATGTTCAACAACTAAAATAATGTTCAACAACTAAAATAATGTTCAACAACTAAAATAATGTTCAACAACTAAATAATGTTCAACAACTGAAATAATGTTCAACAACTAAAATAACGTTCAACAACTAAAATAACGTTCAACAACTAAAATAATGTTCATCAAATAAAATAACGTTCAACAACTAAAATAATGTTCAACAACTAAAATAATGTTCAACAACTAAAATAATGTTCAACAACTAAAATAATGTTCAACAACTAAAATAATGTTCATCAAATAAAATAATGTTCAACAACTAAAATAATGTTCAACAACTAAATAATGTTCAACAACTAAAATAATGTTCAACAACTGAAATAATGTTCAACAACTAAAATAATGTTCAACAACTAAATAATGTTCAACAACTAAAATAATGTTCAACAACTAAATAATGTTCAACAACTAAAATAATGTTCAACAACTAAAATAATGTTCAACAACTAAATAATGTTCAACAACTAAAATAATGTTCAACAACTGAAATAATGTTCAACAACTGAAATAATGTTCAACAACTAAAATAATGTTCAACAACTAAAATAATGTTCAACAACTAAAATAATGTTCAACAACTAAATAATGTTCAGCAACTGAAATAATGTTCAACAACTAAAATAACGTTCAACAACTAAAATAATGTTCAACAACTAAAATAATGTTGAACAACTAAAATAATGTTCATCAAATAAAATAATGTTCAACATCTAAAATAATGTTCAACAACTAAAATAATGTTCAACAACTAAAATAATGTTCAACAACTAAAATAATGTTCAACAACTAAAATAATGTTCAACAACTAAAATAATGTTCAACAACTAAAATAATGATAAACAACTAAAATAATGTTCAACAACTAAATAATGTTCAACAACTGAAATAATGTTCAACAACTAAAATAACGTTCAACAACTAAAATAACGTTCAACAACTAAAATAATGTTCATCAAATAAAATAATGTTCATCAACTAAAATAATGTTCAACAACTAAAATAATGTTCATCAACTGAAATAATGTTCAACATCTAAAATAATGTTCAACAACTAAAATAATGTTTAACAACTAAAATAATGTTCAACAACTGAAATAATGTTCAACAACTAAAATAATGTTCAACAACTAAAATAATGTTCAACAACTGAAATAATGTTCAACAACTAAAATAATGTTCAACAACTAAATAATGTTCAACAACTAAAATAATGTTCAACAACTAAATAATGTTCAACAACTAAAATAATGTTCAACAACTAAAATAATGTTCAACAACTAAAATAATGTTCAACAACTAAAATAATGTTCAACAACTAAAATAATGTTCAACAACTAAAATAATGTTCAACAACTAAAATAATGTTCAACAACTAAAATAATGTTCAACAACTAAATAATGTTCAACAACTAAAATAATGTTCAACAACTAAAATAATGTTCAACAACTAAAATAATGTTTAACAACTAAAATAATGTTTAACAATTAAAATAATGTTCAACAACTAAAATAATGTTCAACAACTAAAATAATGTTCAACAACTAAAATAATGTTCAACAACGAAAATAATGTTCAACAACTGAAATAATGTTCAACAACTAAAATAATGTTGAACAACTAAAATAATGTTGAACAACTAAAATAATGTTCAACAACTAAAATAATGTTCAACAACTAAAATAATGTTCAACAACTAAATAATGTTCAACAACTAAAATAATGTTCAACAACTGAAATAATGTTCAACAACTAAATAATGTTCAACAACTAAAATAATGTTCAACAACTAAAATAATGTTCAACAACTAAAATAATGTTCAACAACTAAATAATGTTCAACAACTAAATAATGTTCAACAACTAAAATAATGTTCAACAACTAAAATAATGTTCAACAACTAAAATAATGTTCAACAACTAAAATAATGTTCAACAACTAAATAATGTTCAACAACTGAAATAATGTTCAACAAATAAAATAATGTTCAACAACTAAAATAATGTTCAACAACTAAAATAATGTTCAACAACTAAATAATGTTCAACAACTGAAATAATGTTCAACAACTAAAATAACGTTCAACAACTAAAATAACGTTCAACAACTAAAATAATGTTCATCAAATAAAATAACGTTCAACAACTAAAATAATGTTCAACAACTAAAATAATGTTCAACAACTAAAATAATGTTCAACAACTAAAATAATGTTCAACAACTAAAATAATGTTCATCAAATAAAATAATGTTCAACAACTAAAATAATGTTCAACAACTAAATAATGTTCAACAACTAAAATAATGTTCAACAACTGAAATAATGTTCAACAACTAAAATAATGTTCAACAACTAAATAATGTTCAACAACTAAAATAATGTTCAACAACTAAATAATGTTCAACAACTAAAATAATGTTCAACAACTAAAATAATGTTCAACAACTAAATGTTCAACAACTAAAATAATGTTCAACAACTGAAATAATGTTCAACAACTGAAATAATGTTCAACAACTAAAATAATGTTCAACAACTAAAATAATGTTCAACAACTAAAATAATGTTCAACAACTAAATAATGTTCAGCAACTGAAATAATGTTCAACAACTAAAATAACGTTCAACAACTAAAATAATGTTCAACAACTAAAATAATGTTGAACAACTAAAATAATGTTCATCAAATAAAATAATGTTCAACATCTAAAATAATGTTCAACAACTAAAATAATGTTCAACAACTAAAATAATGTTCAACAACTAAAATAATGTTCAACAACTAAAATAATGTTCAACAACTAAAATAATGTTCAACAACTAAAATAATGTTTAACAACTAAAATAATGTTCAACAACTAAATAATGTTCAACAACTGAAATAATGTTCAACAACTAAAATAACGTTCAACAACTAAAATAACGTTCAACAACTAAAATAATGTTCATCAAATAAAATAATGTTCATCAAATAAAATAATGTTCAACATATAAAATAATGTTCAACAACTAAAATAATGTTCAACAATTAAAATAACGTTCAACAACTAAAATAATGTTCAACAATTAAAATAACGTTCAACAACTAAAATAATGTTTAACAACTAAAATAATGTTCAACAACTAAATAATGTTCAACAACTGAAATAATGTTCAACAACTAAAATAACGTTCAACAACTAAAATAACGTTCAACAACTAAAATAATGTTCATCAAATAAAATAATGTTCATCAAATAAAATAATGTTCAACATATAAAATAATGTTCAACAACTGAAATAATGTTCAACAACTAAAATAACGTTCAACAACTAAAATAATGTTCAACAACTAAAATAATGTTCAACAACTAAAATAATGTTCAACAACTAAAATAATGTTCAACAACTAAAATAATGTTCAACAACTAAAATAATGTTCAACAACTAAAATAATGTTCAACAACTAAAATAATGTTCAACAACTAAAATAATGTTCAACAACTAAAATAATGTTCAACAACTAAAATAATGTTCAACAACTAAAATAATGTTCAACAACTAAAATAATGTTCAACAACTAAAATAATGTTCAACAACTAAAATAATGTTCAACAACTAAAATAATGTTCAACAACTAAAATAATGTTCAACAACTAAAATAATGTTCATCAACTAAAATATTGTTCAACAACTAAAATAATGTTCAACAACTAAAATAATGTTCAACAACTGAAATAATGTTCAACAACTAAAATAATGTTCAACAACTAAATAATGTTCAACAACTAAAATAATGTTCAACAACTAAATAATGTTCAACAACTAAAATAATGTTCAACAACTAAAATAATGTTCAACAACTAAAATAATGTTCAACAACTAAAATAATGTTCAACAACTAAAATAACGTTCAACAACTAAAATAACGTTCAACAACTAAAATAATGTTCATCAAATAAAATAATGTTCATCAAATAAAATAATGTTCAACATATAAAATAATGTTCAACATATAAAATAATGTTCAACAATTAAAATAACGTTCAACAACTAAAATAATGTTCAACAACTAAAATAATGTTTAACAACTAAAATAATGTTCAACAACTGAAATAATGTTCAACAACTAAAATAATGTTCAACAACTAAAATAATGTTCAACAACTAAAATAATGTTCAACAACTAAATAATGTTCAACTTTTAAAATAATGTTCAACAACTGAAATAATGTTCAAGAACTAATATAATGTTCAACAACTAGAATAATGTTCAACAACTAAAATAATGTTCATCAAATAAAATAATGTTCAACATCTAAAATAATGTTCAACAACTAAAATAATGTTCAACAACTAAAATAACGTTCAACAACTAAAATAATGTTCAACAACTGAAATAATGTTCAACAACTAAAATAATGTTCAACAACTAAAATAATGTTTAACAACTAAAATAATGTTCAACATCTAAAATAATGTTCAACAACTAAAATAATGTTTAACAACTAAAATAATGTTCAACATCTAAAATAATGTTTAACAACTAAAATAATGTTTAACAACTAAAATAATGTTCAACAACTAAAATAATGTTTAACAACTAAAATAATGTTTAACAACTAAAATAATGTTCAACAACTAAAATAATGTTCAACAACTAAAATAACGTTCAACAACTAAAATAATGTTCAACAACTAAAATAATGTTCAACAACTAAAATAATGTTCAACAACTAAAATAATGTTCAACAACTAAAATAATGTTCAACAACTAAAATAATGTTCAACAACTAAAATAATGTTCAACAACTAAAATAATGTTCAACAACTAAAATAATGTTCAACAACTAAAATAATGTTCATCAACTAAAATAATGTTCAACAACTAAAATAATGTTCAACAACTAAAATAATGTTCAACAACTGAAATAATGTTCAACAACTAAAATAATGTTCAACAACTAAATAATGTTCAACAACTAAAATAATGTTCAACAACTAAATAATGTTCAACAACTAAAATAATGTTCAACAACTAAAATAATGTTCAACAACTAAAATAATGTTCAACAACTAAAATAATGTTCAACAACTAAAATAATGTTCAACAACTAAAATAATGTTCAACAACTAAAATAATGTTCAACAACTAAAATAATGTTCAACAACTAAATAATGTTCAACAACTGAAATAATGTTCAACAACTAAAATAACGTTCAACAACTAAAATAACGTTCAACAACTAAAATAATGTTCATCAACTAAAATAATGTTCATCAAATAAAATAATGTTCAACAACTAAAATAATGTTCATCAAATAAAATAATGTTCAACAACTAAAATAATGTTCAACAACTAAATAATGTTCAACAACTAAAATAATGTTCAACAACTAAATAATGTTCAACAACTAAAATAATGTTCAACAACTAAATAATGTTCAACAACTAAAATAATGTTCAACAACTAAAATAATGTTCAACAACTAAAATAATGTTCAACAACTAAAATAATGTTCAACAACTAAAATAATGTTCAACAACTAAAATAATGTTCAACAACTAAAATAATGTTCAACAACTAAAATAATGTTCAACAACTAAAATAACGTTCAACAACTAAAATAATGTTCAACAACTAAAATAACGTTCATCAAATAAAATAATGTTCATCAAATAAAATAATGTTCAACATATAAAATAATGTTCAACAACTAAAATAATGTTCAACAATTAAAATAACGTTCAACAACTAAAATAATGTTCAACAACTAAAATAATGTTTAACAACTAAAATAATGTTCAACAACTGAAATAATGTTCAACAACTAAAATAATGTTCAACAACTAAAATAATGTTCAACAACTAAAATAATGTTCAACAACTAAATAATGTTCAACAACTAAAATAATGTTCAACAACTGAAATAATGTTCAAGAACTAATATAATGTTCAACAACTAGAATAATGTTCAAGAACTAAAATAATGTTCATCAAATAAAATAATGTTCAACATCTAAAATAATGTTCAACAACTAAAATAATGTTCAACAACTAAAATAACGTTCAACAACTAAAATAATGTTCAACAACTGAAATAATGTTCAACAACTAAAATAATGTTCAACAACTAAAATAATGTTTAACAACTAAAATAATGTTCAACATCTAAAATAATGTTCAACAACTAAAATAATGTTTAACAACTAAAATAATGTTCAACATCTAAAATAATGTTTAACAACTAAAATAATGTTTAACAACTAAAATAATGTTCAACAACTAAAATAATGTTTAACAACTAAAATAATGTTTAACAACTAAAATAATGTTCAACAACTAAAATAATGTTCAACAACTAAAATAATGTTCAACAACTAAAATAATGTTCAACAACTAAAATAACGTTCAACAAGAACATAACATTTTAAATCGTTTTTCAACAGTCAAACACTCAGTTCAGACTCATTTTCTCACACTGACAATCATGATTAGTACTTGTATGATTATTGGTTGTTGGATTATCATTTAGTTTGGTTTAATTAATTAAGAAAAAGTTATCAGCATAATCACTTTTTAATTGAGTATTTGGAATAATATAATTTTGAAATTTAGTGCACTAAATTTTTATAAATATTCAATTGATAATCAACATAAAACAATGATAATATAATTTACTTTTATCGATTAAAACACTGAAGATTAAAAATATGAAATAAAATTTAATTTAGAAAAATACACTGACTAGGTAGAATATATTCAATGAACAATTATGTATAAATTTTTTTTAGGAATGCTGTAGATAACATATTAAACTTGAAATTCTTATTAAAATACTTATACGCACCATTAAGCATAGACTTAGCATAGCTATTAAGTTTAATGTAATTCGAGCTTTCGGAAGTAACAAGTTAAGTAGGTATATTATAATCAAAGACTCTACTGTAATTCATATCAACTTTACTTTGCTCTTATTATATAGAAACGTACATACTTATAATTAATTATAAATATATTTTATTAAGTCTGATTTCTTTTTTATGATATTATACAGTGTTTTGATAGATTCCATACACGTATATACTAGTGGCAATATATACAATGCGTGCTCTCTCCGATTATGACGTCAGAGTTGCTGAACATCCACTGGTGTTCATTTTCGTTCTGACTCTAGTGTTGTTGTGACTCTAGCTAGGGATCTCTAGGAGACTAGAGGCAGCAAAACTCCTCTATAGTGAATTTACAGTCATGGGTAAGAGAACTATCCCGCATAGTGAATAAATATTCTTTAGTCTGCTAGTTTTAGAAAAGTAATTGCCAATTCATGGCAGACTGAAGGAAATTTGTTCACTATACGACGTAATTTTCTTACTCAGGACTCTACATTCACTATAAAGGAGTTGTGCGGTACTTAATACTGTTTATTCGATAACCAATGTTTGAATAGGAGTAAAAATGTGTCAATGTGATTATTTTATAACAAAATAGTTTAAAGTTTACTCATCAAAAACGGATTCAACTTTTTCCGACTTGCATTTCGATGTCCATATCTTGTTAGCATAGTTATTCAAGTTTGCCTTTGTTTAACTAATACACTTTCCAATCATTGTTATTTCAATTGGAGATAATTGATGTATTATTAAAATTTACGCAGTAACTCTCTAGATTTCTCTGCCAGTTTCGTGAGAGGAATAATTTAAAAGAAATCAGGTCCTTTTATATGATATGATATAAATACCATTACTGTGCATTTTATTAGTAATGAGAGTAATATAGATAGTAAATATTAGTAAGAATAGCTATAATATTAAATATCAGTAAGGGTACATAACAATAATATTTATTATTTGTAAGAGCTATGAGAGTAACACCAATATTTACTATTGGTAATAGGTATGAGAGTTTCAATATTTAATATTAGTAAGAGTAGTAAGAATACTTATATTCAATATTAGTAAGTGGTAATACTAATATTTATCAGCTCTAACACAGATGCTCTCAGACTTTGCCTCACTATGTTGCTAAAAGTTTTCCTCACACTGTGTTTACTGGGCGCTGTTTGTGCAGACCACGAGGATGACACTATTGAAGGTATGTATGTACCTACCTTTTGATTTATTATTAGGATAAAAAAATTAACTCATTGGCTACGGGGGTACGGTGTGCGGACAGTTGCTATATGGAGGACAACTGTTAAAAGGACAACTGTCATACGGAGGACAACATTTACTGTTAAAAGGACAACTGTCATACGGAGGACAACATTTACTGTTAAAAGGACAACTGTCATACGGAGGACAACATTTACTGTTAAAAGGACAACTGTCATACGGAGGACAACATTTACTGTTAAAAGGACAACTGTCATACGGAGGACAACATTTACTGTTAAAAGGACAACTGTCATACGGAGGACAACTGTTAAAAGGACAACTGTCATACGGAGGACAACATTTACTGTTAAAAGGACAACTGTCATACGGAGGACAACATTTACTGTTAAAAGGACAACTGTCATACGGAGGACAACTGTTAAAAGGACAACTGTCATACGGAGGACAACTGTTAAAAGGACAACTGTCATACGGACAACTGTCATACGGAGGACAACATTTACTGTTAAAAGGACAACTGTCATACGGAGGACAACATTTACTGTTAAAAGGACAACTGTCATACGGAGGACAACTGTTAAAAGGACAACTGTCATACGGAGGACAACATTTACTGTTAAAAGGACAACTGTCATACGGAGGACAACATTTACTGTTAAAAGGACAACTGTCATACGGAGGACAACATTTACTGTTAAAAGGACAACTGTCATACGGAGGACAACTGTTAAAAGGACAACTGTCATACGGAGGACAACTGTTAAAAGGACAACTGTCATACGGAGGACAACATTTACTGTTAAAAGGACAACTGTCATACGGAGGACAACATTTACTGTTAAAAGGACAACTGTCATACGGAGGATAACTGTTAAAAGGACAACTGTCATACGGAGGACAACATTTACTGTTAAAAGGACAACTGTCATACGGAGGACAACTGTTAAAAGGACAACTGTCTTACGGACAACTGTCATACGGAGGACAACATTTACTGTTAAAAGGACAACTGTCATACGGAGGACAACTGTTAAAAGGACAACTGTCATACGGAGGACAACATTTACTGTTAAAAGGACAACTGTCATACGGAGGACAACATTTACTGTTAAAAGGACAACTGTCATACGGAGGACAACATTTACTGTTAAAAGGACAACTGTCATACGGACAACTGTCATACGGAGGACAACATTTACTGTTAAAAGGATAACTGTCATACGGAGGACAACATTTACTGTTAAAAGGACAACTGTCATACGGAGGACAACATTTACTGTTAAAAGGACAACTGTCATACGGAGGACAACTGTTAAAAGGACAACTGTCATACGGAGGACAACATTTACTGTTAAAAGGACAACTGTCATACGAGGACAACTGTTAAAAGGACAACTGTCATACGGACAACTGTCATACAGAGGACAACTGTTAAAAGGACAACTGTCATATGGAGGACAACTGTCATACGGAGGACAACTGTTAAAAGGACAACTGTCATATGGAGGACAACTGTCATACGGAGGACAACTGTTAAAAGGACAACTGCCATGTGGACAACTGCCACACTACATATTATAATTGTTATTGTATTGAACGAATAGATTAAAAGGGAAAGAAAGTCATTTTAACAATTAAATAAATTTGTTATTACTTTTTTTCTGAATCTACCGGCAATTCATATTTAAATGCACAAATTGGACTATACGATTGATATTATTTTTTACTAATAATAATATGCTTCACATTAAATTTAATACGTGAAAAGTTAAGGTTAAGATGCGCATTAAAATTCAACCAATACAATAATTATAAAATATAGTATTGCAGTTTCCCTTATATATGATAGTTTGCCGTATGACAGTTGTCCGTATGACAGTTGTCCGTATATGACAGTTGTCCGTTATACTGTTGTCCGTTATACTTGAATTGCTTTGTTTTTGTTCGTGCAAATATTTTGTCCGTATATTTCCTATTTTATTTTCCAGAAGGTTGAATTTCTATTCAGATAGTACGGTATCTATAACTGATGATAAAATGACACCAATTCCAGTCAGAATTAAATTATGCATTTAGTAGATTTTAAAGAATTGGGTTGGTATATAAAGAGGGAGGGAGGGTATATGTACTGCATGGTGAAGATTTGTATCATTTCGCCATATATTTTCTAACTGTTTAACGGTCAATAATAATTGTTTAATATTTGAAATATTTCCTAATTGATATTAATTTATTATTCTTTTAACCTCTAGCACTCGGTTTCCTTTATACATGGACACTGACAGGTGGTAGGTGACTTTGTACATAGAGTCACTTTTCTTTTTTACTGCTTTTTTCCAGTTCCTTGTTCATAATTTACAATTGATGTCAGAGATGTTGCCTTTGGTTTCAAAGCAGACGTTAAGCCCCTTATTAGATTAATTATATTGTGACTTTTTTGCCATATACTCATTATTTCCCAATTCAGATTTCAGTCGCCTGATGCACGAATCTTCGGAAGAAGCCGCATCCGAACTGTCGAAATCTGAACTGAAAGAAAAGCTGAAACTCATACTTGAGGACATCGACTCTGATGATGATGACGTTATCGAGAGGGAGGAGCTTCTGAAATGGGTACAAGAGGCCGAAATGTAAGTACCTAGTGGTCGAAATTCTGATAGTAAATTGGTTTCAAACTTCTGAAGGTAAAAGCGATAGGTTTGTACTTAAATTTTTATATTTGGAAAGTCTTGTAGGCTTTATTCACCTTTTCTTCTTCTATCAATTGTGATTGTGTTTCTTTTCGTTACTTGGAGCCACTTTCCTATGTGACTGCTACACTGAAGTCCCTTCCATTATTTTCCCCTTTTTGCCGGCGAAATGGTCTTTGTATCAATATATTTTCTTTAAAAATCGTTGCTAATATATAGGAAATATAACTCATTAAAAAATTTACTAAATATTTAAGAAAATTAATTAACCTTTAAAATTATTTATCAAATATTTAGGAAAAATTATCTTCGAAATATCTTTGAAAATCAACCGTTAAATTTATTTATTAAATATCCAGAAAGATTAATCTTTATTTAAATATCTAGAAAGTATTAATCTTTATTTTTTTCGAAATATTGAGGGAAAAAGACCATTAAAATGATTAATTATTTACATAGGAAAGTGACAAAAGCTGAGGCCGAAGAAGACATTGACGAGATGGACAAAGATGGCGACAATGCCATCAGTTGGCAAGAGTACGAAGAAGCCAATGAGGACGATAGCGAAGAGGTAAAATAAAAACATTTTTGTACCTAAAATAGAAAAATTACTGGTTCAACATTAAAGTAGAAAATTTATCATCCAATACTGTTAGAAAAAAGAAATGACAGGCCTCGTTATCCATTTTTCCTGAGGGTAACATTACTCGAACTTAAAGTAGTTATATTTTAGGGTTGTGACAATATGCACTTAAAATCATAAATCTTAAGAATATCATAAACTAAACTAAATTAAATTAGATTTAAAAAACTTTTTGAAATATTTAATTCATGCTTTGGCCATTAGTTATAGTTTTTTTTCACAGCATAGACTCATAGAGCCTAATGACTCAGGTTATCCTTTTTTCTTTTTATTAGAATTTCATACTTCGATAACGTGAACTCCCATCATCATTTTATCATTCTACACTACACTATAATTGTATTTGTACTATGTATAGAAACTCTTTTCCCCGTATCTCTACCAAAATATAAACTTATTCATAATTTTTTTTAGGAATTGGAATTCGCAAAGCAGCTGTTCGAAATCGCCGATGCTGATGATGATGGTGAACTGAACGAAGAGGAGTTCATCAGATTTAGGTGAATTAAAAGTTATTGAGCAGTATTTGATGCACTTTTTTCAATTTACATTATTTTTAATAGCAACATAAAACTTAAACATCTGTTTCTAATCAATAATGATATCCTGTATTGATGTCATTGACAAATTGGAATATATTATAATATAAGGTGTAATGGTATATATATAAAGGAAGATTTAATTTCTAAATTTTAACTGGAAAAACTAGACATTATACAATTACTCTACAAAAGAACTCCTCTATAGTGAATGTAGAATCATGAGTTAGAGAATCACCCCGTATAGTGAACAAATTTTCTTTAGTCTGTCATGAATAGCATCAGTTTTCTAAAACTAATTGCCATTTTATGGCAGACTATAAAAATCTGTTCGCTATATGGGGTAATTTTCCTACTCACTACACTACATTCACTATAGATGACTCCACTATAAAGGAGTGGTACTGTATTAGCATAAGTTCATTGCTATTCCCATATGTAACCTTTTCCGTGGTATGTTCTAGCAATCCTGAAGATGACGATGAGTTGCGCCCCATCATGGCTAAGAGAATTACCGAAACTCTCGATAAAGATGGCGACAACAAACTGTCATACGACGAACTCAGGAAAATCGGTGAGACGGGTATATTAAAATTTTTAGCAAGACAATTATCGGATAAATATAAATAGTAGTAGTACTTATAACTGTACAAAGAATATTTATTTACCTCAATTTGGTTTGAAATGAAAATAGATTGGAAATTGACCTTGTGTGTTAAAATAATTTAATGAATTAAACTACATTGAAGTCAATATATATATGTGCATCCAGTATTGTTATTTTTTAAGAAATACAATATTTAGTTTATGATAATTCGAATAATACTTCGGCATAATGTAAATTCCCTTATGATCAATATATTCCTTTTAAAATTACTATAACAAATAAATTTAATTAATGAAATAAACTTATTCCCCAGCCGGTAAGAAAGTTTTCGACGGAGACGATGAAAATGACGATGGCTTCATTGACGCTGAAGAACTTAACGAGATCCTGGACGACGATTTCGAGGAGTAAGTAAATTAACGAGTTATTTATTAGACACAGTGAATTGGCACTCAATTAGGTTCACAGTACTCGGAAAGTGGGTGTTAACTTAGGTAACGCTAGGTCAATCAGAAATTTTCAAGAAAAATAAAAGTTCTATGGAGAATTAAAGACTCTATTTGTGATGTGTTTCCCAGGGAGCAAATTATGATGGGGCCATGGAAGATTAGGAGGGAACATCTTAATCTTCTATTTCCCAACCATATAACTTCCTCTCAATGTATACCTAGTTTTATATTCAAAAATTTCGTACATATACCTTAAATTTATTCATCTTTAAAATCTCTAATTAAATAAATACCGAATGATAACCAATAAATAATTAATATTTAAATAATAATAACCAATAAATAATCTAATATCTGTATAATGATAACCAATAACCAATTCATTTTTAAAACAATTTTTTTCTTGAAATTTTCTGTGGAAATACTAATTATTTAAATTCTCTCCACGTTTCAGGGAGGAGCTTGTGGCTCTGCTGAAGGTTCTCATTGCAGCAGACGATGACCAAGATGGTAAACTGACGATAGAGGAGCTGCTGGAGGAGCCCCACCTCTTCAAGGACACCCCCATCCTCACCTACGGACTGGAACTATTCGATGACACCGACCCCCAGAGGGATGAGCTCTAAATAATCAAAAATCCACTCAATAACAGATAGATTTAAAAAACAACAACAACTAGAAACAATAAAGGCAAAACATCGAATGTATTTACCATCTCATTTGAACTAACGGTTAACACACCTTTAATTAATTTTTTAAATGTACGAATTTTCTTTATAATTTTAGGATGGTAATAAATGCACGAGAATTTTGCCCTTATTTGTTACCGTACATAGAGCGAGAAGATGCCACCTTTTTTAAAAATATTGATATATTTTATAATAGATTTAAGTTTCAGGAAGATAATGATTTAAAACAGTAGTTATTAATTATTTAGGTGCATAAGATAGCAGTAATAATATTATGATCTCTATTTTTCCCGCTCAATAAAAGTTGTTGTAATACAAGTGTTTTTTTCCATAACTTTTAATTAATGAAATGAATCATTTAATTAGTTCACAAAAAATTATTGAAATTAATTATCTCAATCTAATACTTGATCATTTTTTTTTGTTAGCAGTGATATGTTACTATTCATTGGTCCGATGCCCCATTAGTCCGATACTTTTGTAGTTTATTTCAAAGTTAACATCAACTATATGTACATAGGGGGGTGTGTCACCCCCAAAACCCCCTACCAGGTCATTAAATAATCAACAAACTACATTAAACGATGAAATCGAATGAATGATTGCATCATACAAATTAATGTTAGAAATAAAGTAAAATAAGAGAGGAATATAAAATTTATAAAAAACTAATGAATGAGACTAACCTAATTTCTACAAAACCATATGAAATTATAACATTGTTTTTTAAGATTAGTTGATTCTATATAATAATTAATAAAATAAAAAATCACTATATTTTAAGTATAATATGGTAAACAATAATAGTAATATGCATGTGATTAAATAAATGACTATATTTATGAGAAATAAAAAGAATAATAAATTAAAATATAATGACTTCTAAAACATTCAATAAGAATCATAAACCATTAAAACAGGATGATGCAATAATGAAGATTCGTGACGATTATTTGAATGAGCAGAAAGAAGAATAATTTTTCTGCTCTTTAAATTCATGATTATTATTTAATTAACACTAAAGTCATAGCTGTATGCTACAGTGCCCCAATATATTTTTAGAGTTATTTGTCGCTAATCCATTGCTGTACTATACATGCGACTGAAATGTGTAAAGAGATATCGGCCAGAATTAACATTGTATTCATTTTACCGCTAGGCTGCAGGCACTAACCATAAGTGCTTACCCTTTAGATCAGGGGTGGGCACACATTGTGTTTTTCAGTGCCGAAAGATTGAATCTCAGTGTCTCTACCCTTTTCTTTTCGTTTTTTAAATTGCAGGAGATACTGATCGAGTAATTAAAATGAGGTGGTAGATTATATTGAGGAACGAATAAGGTACATATTTGATAGTATATTAATTATTTGCATTAAAATGAATTAAATGATTTTTAATTACTTTTTTTAATGTGAAATTAATTTATAATGAAAACAAAAATTAATTATCTTACATAAGTAATAATAAGTAGCTCGTAAAATCATAGGATAAATGACAATTGCTACCTATCTAATAAAAAGTAGGGACTTAAAAATGGTTGTACAAAGTCTTACCAATGTTAAGAGTGTCCCTTGACAAACATATGAAAGATATAGAAATAACTGATCTAGATAAAAAGAGCCAGAGGTAAAAAATTTAAACACCGGTCACTACTGTAACAATAAACAAAAAATACATTATTAATGGATAAAATTGACTATTAAAGTATCAAGGTCATTACCAATATACTGTTCTTCAATTAGTTGACCATCCTCTTCTATATTATCCTAGTAATTTATAAAGCAGTCATGGCTAAAGATTCTAAATTTTCTTTAGAAGAAAATAAAGCACCATTTCCCTGGTGGGCACGAGTGCTACTCTCAGTGCCAAAATAGCACTGAGTGCTCCATTTGCCCACCCCTGCTTTAGATCGTTAGCTGGATGCACCTACAGTGTAAATCTTAAAACAAACTAGTTTTTATTTAAAGAATGCTAATTACCCTGATAACATTGCACTATCGGGCCAACGTCGGTAACCATTGGCAAAGTAAAGGCACGATCGGACATTGGCACGCCAATACTATTAGGTACACACTGGGCCAATGTATGGTAAACGCCACTGGGCCAACGGTTGCCAAACATCACTGGCCCAATGAAGGGAAACATTGGTTAACCAATCCATTGATTTTTTGATGTACCAGATTATTTATTATACTGGTTTACCGGATCTATTTGGCAGTTGTCGCCAGAATATCAGAGAGAATAGGTGCAAACGATCTCTCCCAACTTTAATCACACCAAATAGTCAATTTTATATCCTCCATTTAGTATATATTTCAAATTGTAGCCGTTTCTAGTAATTTAGTATAAATGAGCCTGTTATCCCTTCAATTATTATTTTAACACTTTATTTATTTCATTCGTAAAATTGAGCCTGGGCGCTAGTTAATTCATATATTTAGGATAAATTTTTTTTTCGATTGAAAAAGTTATTTAAATTGTAAATTAAACTTTCTATCTAATTTTAAATTAAAATACTACTATTTGGTTAAAATAGTGCAGGTAATATAATATAGACTGGAGTTTGAATAGGACGGTTACAACTTTATGAAAAGTAGCTATTGTCTTCACGTGTTCTGTATAGGCAGTATAGCGTAATCTAATACGTCTCTAATATAATAATAGTACTGGCCGTAGACCGGCATGACATCGGCAACATTATGTATTAAAAGAGGTTTATAATTCATTAATAAGACGTTTATATGTTATTCAAGAGACATTTATAAGTCATTTGCCAGAACCGGGTAAGTGAGTTGACAAAACGTCGTATTTACACTAGCCCAATCCCATACTAGCTCTACATCGGCAACGTTAAGTATTGCCGGTACCAATAAGGTTATACAACGTGGTTATACTGTTCAGGGCCGGTGGACATCCGTGAGGTGGGATAACGTCGGGCCTTTGCTGGCCCAATACACCGAGACCGGCATGACAAACGTTGACCCAACATTGTAATGTTTACTGGGTACCGAACTAGAAATATACCTAATTAATATCTACTGCTAAAAGCTAATATCAAATATAGTAAGTGCATACACGCAGGGTTTTTAAGTCTTTCCACCAGACTTTTTTCTACGCTTTTCCACCAGACTTTTGATTCAAAAGTCAATCGCATCCACACGTTTCTGATGAAATTTCGTCGATTTACATGTGCAATTAACTTATATAATTCAAAAGTCTCGTGGAAAAAGTAGTAGGAGTTTAGCAAAAAGTATGGAGGAAAGACTTAAAAAACCCCGTGTGTGTCTGTCAGTCAGTACGGCCCTTCAGTGTTGCCCGATAACTATTTTGCGGATGCAGACTACAATAACACAATCCGGCACTTGGACCAGAAGAGGTGATGTAACTTGTAAGATGATTGAGATCTTGAACTTTGTCTAAGGGAAAATTAACAATTTTTCTACCTAGCTAGTTAGTAGTTGATAGATTAATATAACAAGATACCTACCTAGTTAAATAAATTAATAATCCGCAGGTCAAAATTTGAAACAATATAGTGATTAGTGAATGTACTGTTATATATAGGATATACAGTAACAGAACGCTACTAGCCTACTGTAGCTAGGTTCATGCAGGTAAATTGCGGCCCTTTAATTTTTAATAGCGGCCCTCTCAACTTCTCAAGAGAGTCTCTAAAACATTCTGAATCAAAATTAGTCAAATCACATTAAAATGTTGCATAGCTATCAAAAAAGCACAGTGCATGGTATAACTTTAATTAACTTATTAATTTAAGCTTTGACGTGTGTTATGAACTTATGAAGCTATGATCTAATCTAGAGTAGAATAATAACTCTTCTGATTGTCGATTGACTAGTAACTCTGTTTAGAGATTCAAAATCAACTAGCTTTGTGAGAACTCATCTTAAAGGCAACTCTGCAGAAAATACACATTTGACATTATTTCTTTTAAGTTTTAACTATGAAAAAATCAGTTACACATTTCATAATATTTGTAAAATGAACTCGATACGTATCTAAAAGCTGAGCGGCGCACACCAGTACGGCGCACCAGATTACGGCGCACTACTGTACATTCTATTAGATAGGTATAATTTGAATACAGATTAATGATAAATGGAGTTAATTTGATAGGTACTTACCTAATTCTAATTGTCGTATCAAATTCATGTCTGACGCCTGACGGTACCTGAATCCAATGTTTATACTACACAGTTTAATTATTCGATTGAGATGTTTAATTTGGAATAGAAAATAAAATTCATCATAGAAAACTGTATTTGTAATTTTATGGGGTAACTATTGTAAACTTTCAGTCTGAGGTGCCAAGTAAAATAGTATGTCTCATAAACTCACCATTTGTCTCTCCAGCTCTCTCCAAAATTCAACAAATTCTCTCCAAAATGATCAAATTATCATTAATTCTCTCCAAAATAACATTGTAGCATAGGAGAAAAATAGATAAAACTCGCCATTTGCAATTAAAGGGCTCAAAATAACTGTCACAAACTCGCCATTAAAATGGCGAGTTTGGACATGCTTTATTACTTGGCTGAGGTGTAAATAAAAACTTATCAGTTAGCCGTTAGGTAGATGTAAAGGGGGGCGTGCCGCCCCCCGAACCCCCCTGCCAGGTCATTAAACAATCATGAAGTGTGCAGAACAACAAACTAGCGGATACAACACACTACATAACAGTTTTTCACATTGAGGTCATGAATAGAAAGTACAGTGGTGCGCCGTAATGTGGTGCGCTGCTCAGCTTTTAGATACTTATGATGAACTCTGCATGCACGATGCTATAGTACATCATAATACATGCTTTACTAATGTCACGTGCGTTTGAGTGATCTGCAATATCGAATTGGCACATTTGATCGCGTATATCAATTGATAGCGCAACCATCGATCGATTTCTGCGCGTTTGAATGATATGGTTTTGTTAGTAACTTAGTTTATGCATCTAATTGTTATATTTAATAGAGCAACCCCAGTCTGCAGCCAGTCTGCAGAATGTGTCTCTTCTCCCGCAGAGACTTTTAATTTGAGAGACAGTTACTCTCTGACTCTCAGCAGCAGATTCAGAATCTCCCGCAGCTAAATTAATGGTAACATAGGAATTAATTCAAAATCTCCCGCAGCTAAATTAATGGTAGCATAGTAATTAATTCAAAATCTCTGCGGGAGAAGAGAGTGGGACACATTCTGGCTCTGCAGACTGGCCAGTTTGCAGAATATGGGAGATATTTGAGATTTTCTCTCCAATCCAGCAATCCTGAGAGGCTGAGTCTGACTTGACAGTCTTGACTGAGGAGTCAGAGGAGACATTCTTTTCAGACTAGTTATGCATCACTCTCATGTCTGATTATTCATGTGTATCACTTGAGACTATCTACAAGTCCAAGTAAAATAGTAGTTATGTCTCATAAACTCTCCACTTGTCTTTCTAGTTCTCTCCAAAAATAACCAAATATCTCTCCTAAAGAATCAAATTACCATAAATTCTCTCCAAAATAACATTTTAATGATTGTAACATAGGAGAAAAATTGATATTTCTTGCCATTTGTAATTGAAGGGATCAAAATGACATTCACAAACTCTCCATTAAAATGGTGAGTTTGGACATGCTTTATTAGCTACCTGACTACGAGTGATGTTCTTGTTATTTACAGGTTTCTAAACTTATTCACCCCTCAAAAGTCACCAGTATACTGATGACTTTGTCCATAGCGTCGGACCAGGTGGCTTTGCGCATTTTCCGCATACTTTGATTTTACGAAAAAACTAGAGAAGTCAGCAATCTGATTTTTTGTGTGCAGATAGATGAAGGGTAGACCTAGGTGCTCACCAATTTTCAACTCTTAAAGTTCAATAGAAAAAAAGTTATCATCGAAAAACTGTGCGCAAAGATCGTGGGGATGAACCGGGTGAATTTTGCGCAATTACCGGGTGTACTTGCGCACTGCGCAAATTCACCTAATGTGAAACTGCGCAGTGCGCAAGTTCTTCCTATGTATAAACTGTTCATAGAAAATCTAACCCCGATATGCTATGCAACTGCCGTGAATCTGCCCCAATCTTCTATGCAACTGCCCCAATCTGCTGTGCAATTGCAGTGAGGCTGCTGTGGAATTGCCGTGAGTCTGCTGTGGAATTGCCGTGAGTCTGCTGTGGAATTGCCGTGAGTCTGCTGTGAAATTGCCGTGAGTCTGCTGTGAAATTGCCGTGAGTCTGCTGTGCAATTGCCGTGAGTCTGCTGTGGAATTGCCGTGAGTCTGCTGTGAAATTGCCGTGAGTCTGCTGTGAAATTGCCGTGAGTCTGCTGTGCAATTGCCGTGAGTCTGCTGTGCAATTGCCGTGAGTCTGCTGTGCAATTGCCGTGAGTCTGCTGTGCAATTGCCGTGAGTCTGCTGTGCAATTGCCGTGAGTCTGCTGTGCAATTGCCGTGAGTCTGCTGTGCAATTGCCGTGAGTCTGCTGTGCAATTGCCGTGAGTCTGCTGTGGAATTGCCGTGAGTCTGCTGAGCAATTGCCAAGAAGGTGAGGCTGCTGAGCAATTGCCAAGAAGGCGAGGCTGCTGAGCAATTGCCAAGAAGGCGAGGCTGCTGAGCAATTGCCAAGAAGGCGAGGCTGCTGAGCAATTGCCAAGAAGGCGAGGCTGCTGTGCAATTGCCAAGAAGGCGAGGCTGCTGTGCAATTGCCAAGAAGGCGAGGCTGCTGTGCAATTGCCAAGAAGGCGAGGCTGCTGTGCAATTGCCAAGAAGGCGAGGCTGCTGTGCATTTGCCGTGAGGCTGCTGTGCAATTGCCGTGAGGCTGCTGTGCATTTGCCGTGAGGCTGCTGTGCATTTGCCGTGAGGCTGCTGTGCATTTGCCGTGAGGCTGCTGTGCATTTGCCGTGAGGCTGCTGTGCATTTGCCGTGAGGCTGCTGTGCAACTGCCGTGAGGCTGCTGTGCAACTGCCGTGAGACTGCTGTGGAATTGCCGTGATATAGGAGTATCGGGGATGAATATCACAGGTTTATTAATGAATAAGAGCTCTTTAACTTTATTAATAAATGTGCGCAAGTCCACCCGTGAATTAAAATATTCCCAGGGTGATGTTGCGCATCTAGTATATTGGTTATATCTCAATAATTTATAATTATTATTAAAATCATCTTACATGACGTTAATCTGCAGTAAATTATGCGTATCCAACGTAAATTGCAATCAAATTGGAGCATAATTATCAACACTACAGCATAGTTCGCGGAGATTCGATTCTAGTCCAAAATAATTATTTTGCCATAAAAAACATAGGTCTCCGTTTGAACACTTAGTATCTATACTTAATCTCTTACAATTTTCGTGAAATTTATGCACTAGGGGGTTTAAGAGCTGTTCTTTCCAATGGTGTTGTCAGATTTAAAATATTTTCACGCATTCACCGTCAATTACCGATGCGCAACTTCACCCGGAATGTTGAAATGCGCAAAGCCACCCGGTCTGACGCTACTATGAAACATAGCCCGATAGGTAGTAGGTACATCTAACTGATAAGGTTTTATTCACACCTCAGACTGAAAGTTTACAATAGTTATCCTATAAAATAATAAAAATATAGTTTTCAGTTTTCTATGATACATTTTATTTTCTATTCCAATTCACCCAGTCTGCAGAATAGCTATCCATCAATATGGAACATTTTTTAAATTTTTTGCAAGGCTCTTGAGAGACTGAGACAAATCTGAGCCCAACTTGAAAATTTTAGATCATTGTGGGATATCTTGAATCAATTCGTATGTTACCAATAATTTAGCTAGGCTGCTGTGGGAGATATTTAATTAATTCGTATGTTACCATCAATTTAACTGGGAAATTCTGAATCTGCTGCTGAGTGCTGTCTCCAGACTGTATTTCATGGTAAATTCCAAACTTGTTGGTGGAATTATTTCCCCTTTGAAAATAACATTTCAGTATAGTTGGTGTATTTTTAGCTATTTATTCCTATGTTTCCTTCAATTTTGGGAGGATAAACTAGGAAAATATTAAATAATTACATGTAAACTTGAGAATTAGCTAGTCTCAAAGATTTTGTATTTTAGTTACAAAGATATATTTTCCTTTAAAAATGTCTCCAAAGATCTTTGGTGACATGGATGTGCTTTGCAGACAGTAGACTGATGTGTCTGTGACTTGTAAGAGCGAGACTAAAGTTTTAGAAGTTTTAACTTATAAATCTGATTTTAATTTATTAGTAATATCCTGTCTGTACTTAAATAAATATATCTACTAGCCTACTTTTTTCAGATACAAATATTATCATTAGCTTGTCAAGTAGCTAGCTATAGGTTATTTACCTATTATTTAATCTTGCAATGTTTTCCAATGTTGCTTCTCGAGCTCCAGGAATTACTCGGTTTTTGGTAAGTTTCTTCTTGAACAAGTAAGCATATGAATTTAATTTTTTTATTTTATATAGCAATTTGTTTTCTTCATAAACCAATTATCATATGCTTATTTTTACAGGCTATAGGCTATAGCTAGCTACTAATTACCTTACGAGTTATTGAAAATGTCATTTTAGTGTTATTAAAATCTATGATGGGTAATGGCTATCAATATATATTTGTGTAGAAGAAACTTGTAATTCTTCAATTGAGGTATTTTGATAATCATTAGATATTAAAGATAATTATTATAATCATAATGCTCATTTAACCCTTTAATGCCCAATGTGCTCTGGGGAGGACATTAGAAAAACATCAAATTATGTCTCCATTTAGTACGTAGCTATTATCGTATTCTACATGAAGAAGCGTAAAATAATGAAATGATTTGAAATTTCGAACCACTCAAAAGTTCTTCTAAAATAATATTTGACTTCAAAACATAAATAAAAAATAAATGTGATTTTTTTAACATAGCTATTCTAAATTGAAAAGGTTAACCATCTGATATTGATCTATCAATAAAATTATTTTTGGTCTAGAACATGTCTTGGGTGTTATATGGTTTAAATTTTTCTTTGGCATTATGTAGCTAGCTAATTAATAAAGAAAAGTAAATATCTGGTAGCTGATTGGTTTGTTACTCAAGGTATCTTATAGCTTCTGTGCTGCATATATCTATCTACTGCATATGTAGCTACTGCTCAGATATTTGAAAATGACTTTTATCCTATTAAATTCACAAAATTAAAATTTATAACTTTCTACAATTTCTCATTGTAGCTATATTATTATGGCTAATCATTGAATCTTAGTTTTTTGAATTGTACTTCACTAAAGTTTTTTCATATTTGTTTCTGTTTCAGACGGCTGCCAATAGGTCTGTGTACTCTCAACATCGCTCTCTGCGCTCTTACCTTCCCATCAACACAGTGGTGCTCTTTGTACCGCAGCAAGAGGTGAGATGAATACACTATTAATTTTTTATCTCTTTCATCATCTTTTATAGCATAACCTAAAAAATTGGTAACATGGGAGTTATTTGATTATTGTTTCAAGTTTATAATTTTTTAGCATGATTTTGTTTATATTTTAAGTAGCTTTATTGAAAATATATCTTTGCTGTTATTAAAAATTTACCTATTTAGTTTAAAAATATTTACCTATTTAGTTTACAGTTTGTATAATTTATTCTTCTACTTTATATAGCTAATCTTGTAATGTAGCTAATCAGAATCTATCCTTCTGATGACAAGATAATACTTTCAGGCATGGGTGATAGAGCGCATGGGTAAATATCTGAGAGTGTTGGACCCTGGCGTCAACCTCCTCATCCCAGTATTAGACAGGATAAAGTATGTGCAAAGTCTCAAAGAAATTGCAATAGACATTCCACAGCAGGCGGCCATTACTGCAGGTTAGTAGATTCAAATAACTTGACAAAAAATTATTCATATTTCCCACACTTACTGAAGCTTTCATGGGTAACCCTACAATATATGGAATTTTAAGTATATTTCTTAAAACTATCATTATTCCTAGTGATAAGATTTGTGGTTTTATTAAAGATGTGTGAATGAAGAGTATAATTTGTTTTAATTGGAGAGAAATTAGCTACTGAATCGTCATATGTCAACTCTAGACTTCATTCTTTTATATAGGTAATGTTAGAAAAAAAAAAAACTTGTATTGAAAATAATCAGTAAGTAATAGCTACAATAGCAGCACAAATGTTTAAAATTCTGCTGCTACTTTAAAATGTTGGTTAACTTACTAATAACTTCAGATAGCTACTCTTCATTTACAATATCTATGGACTTAAGTCGGATGTCAAAAAAAGTTTGTTGTTACATTACTGATCTGTCAAACACAGTTTGTACTTTGTAGCTAGTTACATTACTGATCTGTCAAACACAGTTTGTACTTTGTAGCTAGTTACATTACTGATCTGTCAAACACAGTTTGTACTTTGTAGCTAGTTACATTACTGATCTACATAATTAAGATAGGGTTTTGTAACAAAAATTTTTTTTATCATAATATATCTTTAGCTTGTTAATTTATTTTATTAGTCTTAAGCCAATTAGAACTATTGATGAAAGTAAATTAATTAAATGATAAGAGCAATTGCTTTGGCAAGTTTAAACTGTTCACTTTGTGTTGTATATTATTTGATGCAATTATAAAAGTATTAATTAGGACTAGAAATAGGACTAGAAATAGTCATTTTGGCATCTGATCAATATTGAAGGAATAAATATTTCAATAGCCTAGCTAGATATTCGCACTTTGGCTACATTCAAATATTTCATCTCTCATCAATTAATAGAAGCATCTTGTTAAGTATTAGCAATGAATGCTTGCAAAGAGTGATGTGAAGAATTGACTTCACCTAATTATTCCCATTATCTCTATTTTTCCTCAGACAATGTTACCCTCAATTTGGATGGTGTCCTCTACCTCCGTATCATTGACCCTTACAAAGCAAGTTACGGTGTGGAAGATGCAGAGTTTGCCATCACGCAAGTAGCTCAGACTACCATGAGGTAAATCGCATAACAATGGCTAATAGAATCAATGTGTTTGGAAGATATTAATGGACTGACCAAAATTATAATATTGCTATTTATTAGTAATGCTTTTATTGTAACATTTTTATGTGTCAGTCATTTCAAAAATTGTTACAGTAAAACTATAAAACCTTTTGGTGAACCATTCTGATTAGAAGAGTCCTGATGTATTAATTATGCTGTATAGTGAAACTGTTTTGTCTTACATTTGTTCTCTATGCATCTCTATTTAGTGAACTAGTGTATTTCACTAAAGAGGAGTTCTACCAGTACAGTTCCATATGAAGTCCTGTATAGTGAAATATCCTGATTTTTGTAAGAGTCATGAGAAATGTATTAGCTACCTTTTAGCTGTAGAGGATTAATTTATATTTTTAAGAATGAGAATATTTTGTATAAAATACCTTTAGTGTCATTAGTGAACTTGTTGTAGTTCATTATAGAAGAGTTCTACTGCATTGAATACTGTAATAGCTATTATTATTTTTCACGTAGTTCTTGTATTCTACTGGCTACTTCTCACTCCATTTGTTTCATGTTCCGCAGATCTGAAATAGGTAAAATATCCCTTGACTTTGTGTTTCGAGAGAGGGAGTCCCTTAATGTGGCGATAGTTCTGGCAATCAACAAGGCAGCAGAGGCCTGGGGAATAACTTGCCTCAGATATGAAATCAGTGAGTAACAAACTATCATCTGTACATTGCTAAATCAGTGAGTAACAAACTATCATCTGTACATTGCTAAATCAGTGAGTAACAAACTATCATCTGTACATTGCTAAATCAGTGAGTAACAAACTATCATCTCTACATTGCTAAATCAGTGAGTAACAAACTACCATCTCTACATTGCTAAATCAGTGAGTAACAAACTATCATCTCTACATTGCTAAATCAGTGAGTAACAAACTATCATCTGTACATTGCTAAATCAGTGAGTAACAAACTATCATCTCTACATTGCTAAATCAGTGAGTAACAAACTATCATCTCTACATTGCTAAATCAGTGAGTAACAAACTATCATCTCTACATTGCTAAATCAGTGAGTAACAAACTATCATCTCTACATTGCTAAATCAGTGAGTAACAAACTATCATCTCTACATTGCTAAATCAGTGAGTAACAAACTATCATCTCTACATTGCTAAATCAGTGAGTAACGAACTATCATCTCTACATTGCTAAATCAGTGAGTTTTGATTTAGCGGCACGGCCCCCTTTACATCTAACTGATAAATTTAATTTATACTTCAGACCGATGGATCCCAGCCCGAAAATCTCTAGACCGAATTTTCCGCTTGAATCTCATGTAAATGTTAAAATTACTGATATTGCATATCATTTTACAACAATTAATGATGTTTCAACTTTTTCTATTAGCTATTGTTTAATTAAATAAGTGTAAAACGAAACAGAATTTTTAAAGTTATTTTCTATCACTCAATTTATTTGTAGCTAAGATGTCTACATTTTGTTTTCCTAAGTTATTCAATTTAGCTACTTTCGAGAAATATCTATAATGTTTGAATAATTTAAAGCCCATTGACAGTTCAAATACCAGCTAAGATGACTTAATTTAAACTCACAAGTAAATTGTAGGTAGCTACTGATCTGATGCCTATTTAGTATTTAAATGTGTTAACATTTTCTCTTTCTAGGGGACATCAAACTTCCTGCGCGAGTTCAAGAGGCGATGCAAATGCAAGTGGAAGCCGAGAGAAAAAAGAGAGCAGCTATCTTGGAGAGTGAGGGAATTAGGGAGGCTAATGTGAGTGAGGGAATTAGGGAGGCTAATGTGAGTGAGGGAATTAAGGAGGCTAATGTGAGTGAGGGAATTAGGGAAGCTAGTGTGAGTGAGGGAATAAGGGAGGCTTGTGTGAGTGAGGGAATTAGGGAGGCTAATGTGAATGAGGGAGGCTAATGTGAATGAGGGAGGCTAGGGTGAGTGAGGGAATAAGGGAGGCTAGTGTGAGTGAGGGAATAAGGGAGGCTAGTGTGAGTGAGGGAATAAGGGAGGCTAGTGTGAGTGAGGGAATAAGGGAGGCTAGTGTGAGTGAGGGAATGAGGGAGGCTAGTGTGAGTGAGGGAATGAGGGAGGCTAGTGTGAGTGAGGGAATGAGGGAGGCTAGTGGCCCCAAACTCTCCGGCGTGCTCGTCGTTGGGGCGCAGCAGGAGCTTCTCCTGCTCAAATCGGAGAAATGTTTCCCTGTCCCCCGAAAGGGGGACCCAATACCACCGTTTTTTCGGTGCATCGTCCCGTGAGCCTCCCGGTCACGTGGGCGGGTGCTCTACTTCTCTTGGCTGGAGATGTTGAGCGAAATCCGGGACCTACCGTGTGGATGTGTGACATCTGCGGAGGACGTATCACAGGTAGGCACATATCACTCCTGTGCAGGTCAAACACTCCACACTGGGTTCACCAGAAAAACTGCACTAACATCAGACCTGCACAGTACACAAACACATGGAAATGCTCACTACACACACAACCACCTAACACAAACAACAACACCACAACAATCACACCACCCAACATACAACCACCTAATGATAACAATAATAATAACAACAACAACAATGCCAACGCAAGCCTGCCAAACAACACACCAAACACACAACCCTCAGATGACAACAACAATAATAGCTACAACAACAATGCCAACGCAAGCCAGCCGAACAACACACTAAACACTCCTGACCCAAACAACAACAACACACCAACAAACCCCCCACAAAACGACAAAAACAAAACACTCAACATACTACAAATCAACATAAACGGTATACACAAAAAACACACCGAACTAGAACACACCATCAACAAAAACAACATTGACATAATCACAGTACAAGAAACAAAACTAGCAACACACCACAAATCACCCAAAATACCAAACTACACACACATCAGAACAG
Source organism: Caprella mutica (assembly GCA_947561585.1). Classification (NCBI taxonomy): domain Eukaryota; kingdom Metazoa; phylum Arthropoda; class Malacostraca; order Amphipoda; family Caprellidae; genus Caprella; species Caprella mutica. The sequence goes on from CANNZV010003300.1 coordinate 45,755, forward strand.
ACAGAACACACAAACAAGGTGGTGGACTTCTCACATACATACATAACTCCATCACTTTCACGCAACAGAAAATACCACAGTACATAAACACACAAAAAACAGAACTTCAAATCATCAAAATTCACTTGAACGCAAACAGACACATACACATCGCAAACACATACATAGCCCCACGAAACACAACAGATCCCAACCACCAAACAGAAGACACAGACATCACAAACTGCTTCACACATCTAACAACACTAACAAACTCAATCATCACAGGCGACATAAACGCACACTCAACACTTTGGCACTCATACACAGACGATCACAGAGGTACACTTATCGCAGACATCTTGGAAAATTCCGATCACATCACATTAAATAGTAACACACCAACAATGGTACCAAACAACACAAACCAACAACAAACATCACCAGACATCACAACAGCCACAGACACACTGCATAGACACCTAACTTGGAACACACTTCATGCACTCAACTCAGATCACCTACCCATCATTATCAAATACAACACAAAAACAAACTACAGACTACACCAGAACAGAAGAACATACACAAACTACCACAAAGCAGACTGGACACAATTCACACAAGAAATAGAAGACACCCTACTAAACACTGAAACACCCACAAACATACACACAGCAAACACAATACTCACCAACGCCATACTCAGCGCAGACAAAAGAAACATACCCAAGGGCAAAATACACAACAAACACAAAGTACTACCACAAGACATTAGAGACGACATAACACACAGAAACAACATACGAACACATAATCCCACTGATCACTCACTAAAAGAACTTAACGACAACATTGACACAAAAATACAAAAACACAAAGAACAACTATGGAAAGACCACCTTGACGATCAGTGGGACCACAAAACAAACACTCACATTCTCTGGAAAACCATAGCAGGGCTCACAAACAAAAAACCACAACAAGCACCGAACAACACAATTCAATTCAATGACACAACAGCCACAAACAACAAACAAAAAGCAGAACAATTCAACAAACAATTCACAAACAACATAATTCACAAAACACACAACACAAACAGACGAATAGACAAACACACAAAACACCTCACAAGCACACCCATCACCATCACAGAAACACAGGTAATAGAAGCCATCAAAAGCTCCAAAAACAACAACTCTACAGGCCCTGACAACATTAACATAAAACACTTGAAACATCTAGGTACACACGCCATAACATACCTCACAACCATATACAACATTGTACTCAACACAAACAACATACCACACATATGGAAGACCGCCAAAATCATACCAATACTCAAACCTAACAAAGACAAAAACACAGGCACTTCCTACAGACCAATCTCACTACTCTCACCATTAGCCAAAACAATAGAAAAAATCCTACTCAACAGGTACATAACACCTAACATCACTACACAAACACATCAACATGGCTTCAAAACCAAACACTCCACAACAACAGCACTACACATCATAAACAACATCATCACACAAGGTTTCAACAAAAAACAACCACCAGACAGAACCGTGTCAGTGGCATTGGACATGTCCAAGGCCTTTGACACGGTCAACATACACAAACTAATTCACAAAATCCACAACACTAACATCCCACACACAGTCATCAAATTCATAGCCAACTACATAAAAGGACGCAACAACTACACACAATACAACGGAACAAACTCCAGACACAGACACATGAAGACAGGAGTACCACAAGGAGGCGTCCTATCACCAACACTCTTCAACATATACACATCTGACATACCCACACCACCACCCACAGTACAACTCATCACATACGCAGACGACATCACCATTCTCTCATCACACAAGAACCACAGACAAGCACAGGCACAAATACAACCATACCTAGAACAGATACACACATGGACAAAACAAAACCAACTAACACTCAATGCCTCCAAAACACAAACAACACTTTTCACTCCTGATCCAGCAGAATACAGCACAACACTCACACTCAAAATACAAGACACAGACCTACCCACAACACGCAACCCCAAAATACTTGGAGTCATCTTTGACCCCAAGCTCACATACTCACAACACATAAAACACACAACACAAAAAGCCAAACAGACCCTTAAGGTCATCAAAGCTCTCACATCTACACACTGGGGCAAAACAAAAGAAACACTTCTAAATACATACAAAACAATTACACGCCCCGTCCTAGAGTACAGTAACACAGTTTGGTCACCCATCACATCAGACACAAACATCAACCCACTACAGATCGTACAAAACACAGCACTTAGAATAGCCACAGGTTGCACACGAGACACAAACATACAACATCTCCACGACGAAACACAAACCCTCCCTCTCAAACAACACCTACAACTACACGCATCACAATACAGACAAAAGACACAACACCCTGACCACCCACTGCACTACCTCACACATCAGAACACCTCACAAAGACACAAAAAACAGACCATCCATGACAACAACAACAACTACACAATCAATCTAGACACACCACCAGACACCACATCAACAGACACCATCAAACAAAACATGAAAACAATACACACACAAACAGTTCAAACATACCTAAACAACAAACAAATCAACAAAATTCTGAACGCCACACCACCAGACATCAACACTAACGAACAAACACTACCCAAACACACACGCAGACAACTCGCACAACTAAGGACAAACAAATAACCACTTCTCTACAGCTACTTACACAAGATATCACCCGACACACACCCAACACCACACTGTCCACTTTGTAACACCAACACGCACGACACTAAACATCTCTTCAACTGTACTGCAGTCCCTACCACCCTTACTCCGGAGAACCTCTGGACTGACCCAGCTGGAGTTGCTCCCCTTATAGACAGGTGGGTAGCTCTACTGGGAACGTAGGGGGGGGGGGGGGGATGGGGGGAGTGAAGTACATGAGAGGAACACACACACACTTCACCAACACGCATAACATTTAACACACACTACACACACATACAGCCGACCCAGTGCACATTTCCACCACCTGGTCCTGGCCGAAACTCAGCATCTCCGGCTGGGGGGAGTGGGGTTTCTCGCCTGTGGGTCTGGGGGAACCCTGGCGGGCAGCTGCGCCGTCTCTCGGTGTGAGGGCTCCACCACTGTGTCAGTGATGGAGCGGGGTCGACAACAACAACAACAACAGGGAGGCTAGTGTGAGTGAGGGAATGAGGGAGGCTAGTGTGAGTGAGGGAATGAGGGAGGCTAGTGTGAGTGAGGGAATGAGGGAGGCTAGTGTGAGTGAGGGAATGAGGGAGGCTAGTGTGAGTGAGGGAATGAGGGAGGCTAGTGTGAGTGAGGGAATGAGGGAGGCTAGTGTGAGTGAGGGAATGAGGGAGGCTAGTGTGACCGAGGGAATGAGGGAGGCTAGTGTGACTGAGGGAATGAGGGAGGCTAGTGTGACTGAGGGAATGAGGGAGGCTAGGGTGACTGAGGGAATGAGGGGGGCTAGTGTGAGCGAGGGAATGAGGGGGGCTAGTGTGAGTGAGGGAATGAGGGAGGCTAGTGTGAGTGAGGGAATGAGGGAGGCTAGTGTGACTGAGGGAATGAGGGAGGCTAGTGTGACTGAGGGAATGAGGGAGGCTAGTGTGAGTGAGGGAATGAGGGAGGCTAGTGTGAGTGAGGGAATGAGGGAGGCTAGGGTGAGTGAGGGAATGAGGAAGGCTAGGGTGAGTGAGGGAATAAGAGAGGATAGTGAGGGAATGAGAGGGGCTAGTGTGAGTGAGGGAATGAGGGGGGCTAGTGTGAGTGAGGGAATGAGGGGGGCTAGTGTGAGTGAGGGAATGAGGGGGGCTAGTGTGAGTGAGGGAATGAGGGGGGCTAGTGTGAGTGAGGGAATGAGGGGGGCTAGTGTGAGTGAGGGAATGAGGGGGGGCTAGTGTGAGTGAGGGAATGAGGGGGGGCTAGTGTGAGTGAGGGAATGAGGGAGGCTAGTGTGAGTGAGGGAATGAGGGAGGCTAGTGTGAGTGAGGGAATGAGGGAGGCTAGTGTGAGTGAGGGAGGCAAGGGTTAGGCAATTTGGCAGGGCAGGTTATAATATTTATTTTGATATTTATTTCTCTTAATGTTAAAAATATATAACTACGGGTAAGGTAAATTGATTTCTTTTGACAGATTAACGTTGCTGAGGGAAACAGACAGGCGCAGATTCTTGCGTCTGAGGGAGAGAAGTTGGAGCAGATTAATGTGGCTATGGGCAAGGCAGAGAGTCTCAAGATACTGTCTGATGCTTTGCAGCATGAACAGGGTGAGGGTAGAGAGGAGTAGTAGGTTGATTTGGTTTGTAGGCTAATGAACCAATTAGGTACTGGATCTTTATATTTTTTCATAAAGAAAGTTTCCAATGATCATTATTATAAACTTTATAAATCTTCAGCAATCAAAGTTTATTTTTCCTCAGGGCTGAATGCTGCGTCTCTCTCTACTGCGCAGAACTACATTACCGCTTTCTCCAAACTGGCTAAGGAGAACAACACCCTCATCTTACCAGCCAATGTTGGCGATGTGAGCAGCATGGTGGGCTCAGCAGTAACTATCTACCAAAATCTCGCCAATAAGATCAAAGAAAATGGAGAGTTGGGTAGAATTGCTGCTAAGGAAAAAAGAGATGAAGACGCTGATACATTCAAATAATTGTTAATAACTATAGCAGATAAAATTGATATAGAGTTCATACCTGGTTTCCTTACCTACATTTTGTTGCTCTGATATTTATCTTTATTAAGTTTCTTCGAACTTGTAATAGGCCTAAGCTCTTGAAGTTAGTAAGTTTACTTGAATGAAGGTATACACTACAGGGTGGGGCGTAAGTTTGGAAGCAATTTTTCAAACATTAATATAATTCTTAGAAATAAGTTCCTAAGAAGGTGATAGGGTTTGAACTATAGTAGAGACACTACATTATGACGTGGCAGTGTTATTTTTTACAAAAATTTAGTCAATTAAAAAATGTCAGACAAAAGAGAAGCCATTATTGCTCTACACCGTGCCGGGAAGTCAGATTCCGTCATTTCAAAGACTCTCTCAATAGCGAGATCGACTTTTTGGAAGTGTGTGAAGCGTTTTAATGAGAGAGGAGACTTGATTGATCGTCCAAGAAGTGGTAGACCACTCTCACAACGCACCAAACAACTGATAAAATGTGCCCGAGAGAAGATCAGGAGGAACCCGAAAAGGTCAATACGATTGTTAGCCAAAACAGCTAATGTGAGTCCCAGAACAATGAGAAGAGTTGTCAAAGAAGACCTAAAGATGTCCTCTTTCACCCTCCAAAAGAGACAGAAGCTGTAAAGAAAAAGAGATTGGAGAGAATCAAAGCACTTCTGAGAGAATTGAAGTCTGGTACGGCTGGTGAAATTGTTTGGTCTGACGAAAACATTTTCACAGTGGAACCATGAAACCTGCTTCAGTAATGGTCTGGGCCGCCATTTCAGAAACTTGGAGATCTCCTTTAATTTTTGTGGAACAAGGCGCCAAAATCAATGCTAAATGTTATATTGAGAATATTTTGACGCCAATGTTGGAGTCAGCTAAGGATCACTTCGGTAATGACACTCTATGGACATTTCAGCAAGACGGCGCGACTTCACATACTTCAAATGTCACTCAAAACTGGTGCGATGACCATCTTCCACGGTTTTGGTCCAAAGAAATGTGGCCTCCCTGCTCCCCAGATGTTAATCCTATGGACTTTTCGGTATGGTCCATTCTTGAATCAAAGGCCTGTGGTAAATTCCATCGCAGTGTTGATGATTTAAAGCGTTCGCTCCAGAGATCTTGGAAGGAAATTTCACAAGAACAGTTGCGTGCCGCAGTAGGAGGAGTTCGGAGGAGATTTGAGGCTGTTATTAAAAACAAGGGGGGACATTTTGAATAAATTTAAGATTTTTGAATTCTTAAAACCCTTATGTATTAAAACATAACTGTAAATTAATAAATATATTTTTCGTTGGATTATATAATATGCACTTTCATTTGCTTCCAAACTTACGCCCCACCCTGTATAATTATTGGCCCAAGAGAAATTGAATTTGCAAAGACTTTTTCTATTAACTGAATTACTAAGTATTTATTGTTTCTTTAGAGTATTTAGAAAGGTATAGCCAAAGATATTATACTACAATAAGATGCACTACTCTTGACAATTTCTATTTTCTCCGCCACCTGGTTTCGAATGCAGGAACTAGAATTGAAATGTTGTAAGGACAATAGAGGTATGATGTTTGCGTGACGTCATAACAGCAACACTCTAAAATCATATTCAAGACAATTGATGAACGTAGCATTATGAAAACTGTTTATTTATTTCCATTATAAGAAACCGTGATGAATCCATTCATGTTATTCACACTGCTTAACTTTAATTTTCTATTTGTGTATTCTCTTGTGAACGTCACGGTCACAAATTACTCTTATTTGTTACAACAGATCACAAAGCTTTACTCTTCAATACCTACCGTACTAGGAGTACCAATATTGATAGGTTGCGACAATGTAGTAGTTTGTGACTACTTAAGCAGGGTGCACCGACAGTTGGGCCCCAAAACAATTAAGCCCTGGAAAAAAATTGGGCAGAAGATGCATTAAAGAAATGTTTATGTTTAATATATGTTTATATTTTTTAATTAGATTCATATACTTGATAAGGTATATATATATATATTTTTTTTTTTAAAGACGATATTTTTCCATTAAAACCAAGAAGGATAAAATCTTCACAGAAGAGGAAATTCCTTCAGGAACTACGAGTGAGGGGTTGAGTTCCCTGAAGGGGTGGACCCTACCCTCTAAAACCTCTCCTTCGCGGCTGAGAGGATGCTGAAGGCATTCCCTCTCTGGATCGCAAGAGCCATTCACTGTTGGAACCAGGCAGACTTCCTTGGATCATTCGTTGTCTCAACAAGGCGTCTACCTATGGACTTCATGATTAAGGAGGTCGTTCTACCGTACGCTCCTGTGGTCTCTATAGCAATTGGCTCAAATATGTATGCATCTCCAAGGGCGGAGTATTTCTGACGTTTACGGTTCTCCGCAGCCCCGGCAGCTGATCCGGCCTCAACTGCGGAATCATTGAGGTGTGTCTCGGCAAATGTGTCGACACACATGCAATCCCAAATCAGACTCTTTCCATTCTTGTAGGGAAACACAGTAATACTATCTGGGCGTTTACCATCACCTCTGTCAAGCCCTGGAGGCTCAAGTACTGAAGGGAGTCCTGCTCTCTGCAAAGCCCGTTTTACCACATCATTCATTGCTGCATGTCTTGGGTGACGCCCAGAACTGTACCTACAAGACAGGCCATGCAGTCCTCTGACATCCATCCCACTGCCACAGCGGCAAGAATGAAGTTCACAAACTCTGGCACCAACTTTGAGAGCAATGGCTACCCTCAGGACCTCTGGATCGAGCTGTGTACCCAATGATGGTATTGGAATCGCGTTCAACCACACTCCAGTTTCTTTAAGAGATGCAGATAATAGTCGTGCCTTTGCCACCTGATCAGCTCTAGCCAACAGACTTTCCATTATAGAATGAGCCCGTGGTGTATCCCATTCTTTTTGACTGGACTCATGGACTGGTACCGGGAGACCAGCCTGTAAACTCTGCCTCCATGTCCCAACTGCATCCGGAATCGACTACATTAATATTAGAAAGAATAGTTTCAACCAAATCACTCACAGAATACATTGAAGACACAAAAGCAGGCAAGGCAATATCTCCAGCTCTCCTACAACCCAGTCCACCAAGGCCAACCGGTAAAGTTGCCTGAACCCAAGAATCAGCTGACATATCTACATTGGTCACACTGGCAACGGCAGATCTAAGTGATTCATCAAAGCAGCTAAGTTCGACTACGTGCTTGTAAGCTGGAGAAGCCCGCAGAACATATTGTAGCTTCGGAATGGAGAAAATATTTCTCAATAAAAAGAAGGCTTGATGGTTATCCACCACCCGCAATCGAGAGACCATGAGATCCAGATCTTCTTTCTTCCTTAAAATCTCCTCGGGGATACCCAAGTCACTTAAAGGCGCACCCAACAAGGATCAATTGTCCTTATGAACCACTCTGACATTTAGAAGCACTGCCCGGAACAGCAATTCTGTTTCACCAGGGGCATTATCATCGAGAATGGTCAGCTCACATTTCGCGCTATTAACTTCAAGTCCGATGGCACTCAACCCATCTATCAAGGTTTTTACGTCCTCCAAAACTCTCCCCGGTGTATCTCCCAGGGCTGCGTCGTCCAGATACCATACATTGAACTCTGACTCAACCCTGCAAGCCACCTCGTCAATTCCAAGAGCAAACATAGCCGGTCCAAAAGGGTCACCCTGCTGGATACCTGTCTCCGACCTCAGCACCTCTTCACCAAAAAAACAAAGCTGAAGGTGAAGAATAAGCTTGCCAAAGCAGTCTATATAGCTCCGGCACACGGTTACGAATAACAGTAAAGAAGGTATCTCTCCTCAGACAATTAAAAGCGTTTTTCATATCCACCTTGAGAAACACCCTCCTATGATTACAGTAATTCAAGTACCGTCTTGCAGAATGTGCGGCAGCTTCACAGCCACCCTTCGTAGAGAACCCAAGCTGAACCGGTCTTAATTCACTACCAAGAGAGTGTGATAAGGGGCGCGCACCAACCTTGGCAGCCAACCTACGCAAGGTATTACCAACTGCTATGGGTCTGATGCCACCATCCTTTTTGGTTAAAGCGCATAATGTGGCTCCATAGAAAATTGACAAAGCAAAATCAGGAACTTCTCCTCTCAATATCGAATTCACAAAATCTGTCAGAGTGGTCAAAAGACGTACTCCAGCCTCTGCAGATGAATGGGACAATAGCGTCTTCAAATGACCTGGCCTGAGGCCATCAGGTCCTCCGGCAGTACCAGGACGAAAAGAATTAACAGCTCTACGGACATCCTCCTCCGAAACAATAGGCACAATTAGAGAATTATCCGGAGGCTCTGGCATCATCAAGTCTAGCGGGGCAGGCGGGTGTTTAGACCTCAACGCTCTGACAGTCTCTTCGTTTCGTTGGGCCAGTCCATCCGAAGATGACAGCTCACGAACTGCTCCACTCACGTCACCATCTGCAAACTTAGCTGCCACTCTTTTTTTCAACTTTTGTAACTTGTCATCGTCTGAAGCGTGTCGATTATTAACAACTGGGATTATGGGTTCAGGCAGCGTAGGTAGGGAGTCAGTCTCTAAAAATTGGGCCACCTGCCGATTGATTTTGGTAGCAAGAGAAACCTTACGACCTTCCCTACCGCCATCTGGGCACTGTAGCCCCCAGTAGCAGAAGCTTATAAGCCTTGTCCATGCTAATTGGGTCTTCTGCGTCAGAGCCTCCTGCAATAACAGTGTGAGGGCTCCCGCCACAGCTATTACTGATCCCCTGGGAATCGTATTTAGGACTCTCAACCTGCTACGACAGCCACCAATATATGCCTCCAAATTCACCAGCTGATTAGGCCGCTCCTGGGGGTCATCAATTATTGTACACCGCCCTCGACACGCTACACAAACCCATATTAATATAACTGACGCCTGTGCCCTGGTCAGTCCCACACATGACATGTGAAACCATCCAGAACACAGTGCACATTTAACTCTTTTCTTTCGGTTATTACGTGTGTCACATGAGCTACAGAGCACATCCTCACCCTCAATCATTAAAATAAATTAGCAATCTGACTGGCCAAACAGAGCAAATGCCACCAGCACCCCTCGACCAGAGTGCCCATGAGCATTCAGGGGTCATCAACCTCCCTGCTCAGTACTCTGGAATTCTTAGCAGACGTTTTGAGTTCACCAAGCAGACCAACAATTCCTACCTCAGCTGTAACTTAAACCTCCTGCAACACAACTAAACAAGGTTAACTTACCAGCTTACTACAGAATAAAAAGGTTAAAAGAGATAAAAATCAAAACTAACTGACGATAAAAACAACCTAAATAAAAGCACTAAAGAATAGCAGTAACGCTGCTAATTGCGCTGCATAAGGGATTAACAATTACAAAGTACAGTCAGAGCCAGCAAAGTACAGTCACCGGTCACTCGAATGTGCTGACTAAGCGAAACACAGGTCTGACGCACGAGATAATTAACAGAGGTGTTTAATAACAACAACCTCCTCCCATCACTACTCAATAGATAACTTAAATCACATTTGGATGCTAATCTCATGTTTCAATGTAATGATAATCATTGAAGTATTTAAATAAGTCTTATTATTTTGAATCATGTTATGTGGATCCAGTGTGTACTGTACATCGTCTCACAAAGACAAATATTTGGTAAAAAAATGGGTAAATTTTAAAGGTTATACGTTACAATAGTTGAACAGTTGTTGGGATAATTTGAGAATTCATTTTGTAATAATAATTCATAAACCTCTTCAATATTGAACATTGAACAGGCTTCAAATATTCAGATTAACTTTAATTCAATTTGTATGTTTCAATAAATAATTCCGGTATTTCTAAAATACCTACATCTTTATTTTCTATTGTTTCTTCATCTAAAATAGCTACATTCTTATTTTCTATTGGCTACATCCTAACTCATTCACTTTATAGAGGTACTGTTACTAGGAAATTTGTTGCTCACATGTCATATCTCGGAACATAAAATTATTGTACATAGTTTAAAATAATAATAGTATTTATTCATGAAAAGAATATGTTCTATTGAAATATATTTATTTTTCATAAAGTAAATAATTTTTTCATGTAAGGAATATTCTTTATTTTAAATATGCTCAAGACTATATTTTTATACAAAACGCATATTGTTACAACCCTAGTTGTAGTAGCGTTCACTAGCAAGGGTCTTAAATTAGGTTAATACAGTAAACTTTGAAAAAAAATTGGTAAATTATATAATTGTCTCGGAGCCCAATTGTCGGCGGGCCCACCTGTCTGTCCACGTTAAGCAGCAACTAGCAAGGAAACAATTTAAAGAGAAAATTAGGAGTTTAGCAGGTTAAATAATTTATTTAATATGTAGGTATATATTTTATTCTACAAATTAATAACTTAATTTTTTTACAAATTTACCTTCTTCAATTGTCTTGAATATGATTTTAGTGTTGCTGTTATGACGTCACGCACACAACATACCTCGATTGTCCTTATAATACTGTACTTCAATTCTATTTCTCACTTTTAAAACCAGATGGCGCCACAACGCACTTTTAAAATAGAAATTGGAGAGAGTAGTGTATCTTATTGTAGTTTAATATCTTTGGTATAGCTACTGACTGTATAACCTAAATATAATTTAATTAGTTTTTGTCTGTAACGTAAATCTGACTCCACAGAAATGAACTTAAACTATTTTCGGATGTTTGTGCAACATTTGAAGTATATTTTAACTTATAACTTTTTCGTAAATAGTAAATTATGTGTGATTTATATTTTCAGGTGGCTCAATTTTATATTTTCAGGTGGCTCAATATTGAGCCTCTCAACTTTCATATGTGTTACTTGTTCAAACACATGACGCTATTTCCAAGTGTTGTACTAGCGTATTTTTAACATTGTTTCTAAAAGTTTAGAAGCTGATCTTTATGATTGTGTAATCCAAATTTGGATTGATCTATTAGTTTCCAAGTTAATGAGGGTGCAGGCTAGTAACCTGCAATGCAGGATATTGCCTGGAGTGGTGCGGGATTAATGCCCGGTTTGCTAGGGTAGTAATTTTTTAGAAAAAGTTGAATAACTATTAACCCATTGGTCATAGGGCTAAGCCGTTTTGAATGTATTAAATAAGTAACTACTTCTTTCTTTTGCATCTTACAAATCTTCTTTATCTGTAATAGTTTTAGATATAATTTAACTAGTTCACTAAGTGCGGGACAATGCCCGCGTTGACGCTTCCCGTTTTATTAACCCAATGCAATACTGTAATATGTACTGTAACTGAACTTATTAGACGATGCACAGTTTAGTGTAAGTACACATTGACTCCATGCACTGAGTGTTTATAATGCTATTTTGTTTATATTTAATGATAGATAAATACAGCTTACTACATACCATTTTCATGACATTCACATAAAGAATTTTACGAGAATTACGAATATGTCATCTTATTTTGTCTAAAATGATTATTTACCTATACTTACAATTATTTTCATTTCGTATATTTACATGTATTTGGTATGACAATATAGGATATAGAAGTAATCATAGCTTCAAAACACTCGTTTAAAACTTAAATTGATAAGCTATAGCATGCACAGTACTTCTTTTGATAGTTATGCAACATATTAATGTATTTCGATTCAGAATGTTTTAGAGACTCTCTGTAGAGGGCTGCAATTTACCTGCGTGACCCTAGCATGGTATGATAACCATGCTATTTCTAGGAAAAGGATCACTAAAGTGTTATTAATTCTATTAGAATCAAATTTAATTCATGTCTTATATTTTGTTGATAAGTTTTCTTTAAGGATGTTTTCTATTACGGTATTGGGTTCTTTATTTGTTAGTTAGTTTGTCACGCACACTGATTTCGTCAAGTTGAAATGCATACAACTTCGTTTCATTAATCCCCATATGTTCATAAGTACCAATCCCTGAGACTATTTATTATAGAAAACTCTAATTTTGAAACAAAGGAAATATAATTCAATTAATTAATGTTTATTTATTAATATTTATGTTTATAAAATCTTATTTACCATTTTTCTGATTGCTTAATCCAACGCGCCAAATTTCCTTGGGACAACATTGGGACTTGACTGCAATACATAGTTGGGACTATATTGGGACCCATGATTGAGATAACCTTGTTTTTTGTACTTGTTGGGACAAGAAAAGTTCCCAATGTTGGGAAATATTTACATTACTGTCCCAAACCCACTATTGTTGGGACAACATTGGTACAATGACGTCCCAAATAGTATATGAAGCATGCAAGCCTACCTTAGTATTATCCTCTAAACCACAAAGTAGTGTTAAAATGAGTTGTTATTAGAACAATTATGATAGTTTAACCTATTTAATTTATCTTTTAATATAAATATATAAAATTGAATGAGAAGCCAACTATAAAAAATAATGTTTTCATAAATCTCACCAATTGCGACAATTAGTAAACAATATGTTTTCAGAAATAAAATATCATCACAATTGTCACTATTGGTATGTAATTTGTTATCGAAATTGTGCGGAAGAACATCGCCACCCTCGACTGTTATTCGATTAGCACTGAGCATTAGAGGAGGGGCATGCAACCCCATTGCACCGAGTAACAACTGATAGGAGTGCATTGGGGGAAGACGCCCATGGCGCCACTTTTTGGCATCACTTTTCCTTGCATGGCATACTACCTCCATACCTATATATACTCAGTGACTCCATGAGTCTTGATTTTAGTTTGAACGATTTAGCTATTTAAACTCTTCAAAGATTTCCATTGCACCGAAACATGAGATTGCCATTTAATATAATTTAAGGAGCTTGCTAATATCCCTTATCATGTTTATTAATCGAATTACAGCACTTTTATGAATTGAGGATAAAAAAAATAGTTGAGCATAAAACGAATATAAAACATATCTAAAAAGAATATGAAGCATATTTCAGAGCATAAAAGAATATATTTAGAGTATATGGAGAATATTTTTCCAGAGAAAATAAAGCATATTTCAAAAAGAACATTGTCACAACCCTACAAATAACTAATGAAGTCGCTATGTTTAATAGTGAATGCAATGCAGGGGCACATGACCGTGTGTTCGTTTGTGCGTATTTGTTTATGCACAGAAGAGCTGAAATTCGTATCCAGGCGTATCATATCTTGTAAGAATTTAATATACGTATTAACTTTATGAGTTGAAGATCCCATCCAAGCAAATTTTTTTATTACTTTAATCGACGAGTTAGGTAGTTTATTGGCTACGAAATAAACACAAAGTAATGAAATAGAAACGAAAAAGGAAACGTACAACGTTCAAAGCTAAAAGATAGATATTTGATTTCTTGTTTTGTCGATTTTATTACTTAGAGAATTCTAAAAGAAAGTACTGTGCACCGCGATTCTGTACCTTAAAGAAATCCATTTCGAAGCGAAATCTCTTTCAATTATATACGTTTTAGCAGAAACCTCCTCCCTATCCTTTCACCACAGACAGTTTCAGGATAGAGTCCCCAGGAGAAAATTAAATACAAATTAACAGGCAGAAAAGCTAAAAGCATAAATCTTTGAACCTCGTGAATTAAGAATCTGAAACACAAATAACTGATTACAAGGAAAAGGTGACCAAAAATCACCAAGTCGGTCAACGTTGTTTCAAGCTCTCATTCAGCCGGAAACAGTTGTTCAAACGGCCATAGCTCTAATCAAAACAATTTTCACACACTTCCTACTCAATCACTCAAAGAATAAGGAAGTTATAGTTCAGGTAGAAACGGATGTTTCTCAACCAATTGTCGGATCTGTGTATTGTTTGAACGGTAATATTAAAATTGTAATTCAATTACCATATTCAATTTGAATATATGTGTGACAAAAATATGATATTGATGTGTATTCAATCCGCAGATGGTGGTGGTCACGTTCGCCAACCAATCTATGGTGTACCTAAAGAACAAGAAATGTGAAGATGACTGATGCCCCTTCAAATATTAAAGGTATGCACCGTCAGATAACTTAAATTTTCACTTTCTATTAAATTAGTTACGCAAGAGTAAAAGGCTATAAACTACACATTGTACGTTAATAATTTTATCTCTTTTCGTGATAGGCTGCAATAAAAAGTCAGTCTGCCCGCAGTGTGAAACTTCTTTAACGAAAAATCTGAAATTATGAGCTAAGTTGAATTTAAGAAGTGTTTTTTAGGAACTTTTGATAATTATATCTTGTTTTATAACAAGGAAGAGCACTTCTCCAGATGGTTGGTTGGTTGGTTATTGTCAGGTAAGAAGCGAGTAAACAAAACCACAGTAGACTTAGCCAGTGAAAAAAAAGAAGAAGAACCCTTCGATAACGACATCGAACAGTCTAGAAGAACAATTTGGTGTGACGGACAGACAGACACAAACTATTCATTGAACTGATATCAGAGTAATTTGATGTGACGGGTAGACAGACACAAACCATTCATTGAACTGATATCAGAGTAATTTGATGTGACGGACAGACAGACACAAACCATTCATTGAACTGATATCAGAGTAATTTGATGTGACGGGTAGACAGACACAAACCATTCATTGAACTGATATCAGAGTAATTTGATGTGACGGACAGACAGACACAAACCATTCATTGAACTGATATCAGAGTAATTTGATGTGACGGACAGACAGACACAAACCATTCATTGAACTGATATCAGAGTAATTTGATGTGACGGACAGACAGACACAAACTATTCATTGAACTGATATCAAAATAATTTGATGTGACGGACAGACAGACACAAACCATTCATTGAACTGATATCAGAGTAATTTAATGTGACGGACAGACAGACACAAACTATTCATTGAACTGATATCAAAATAATTTGATGTGACGGACAGACAGACACAAACTATTCATTGAACTGATATCAGAGTATTTTGATGTGACGGGTAGACAGACACAAACTATTCATTGAACTGATATCAAAATAATTTGATGTGACGGACAGACAGACACAAACTATTCATTGAACTGATATCAGAGTAATTTGATGTGACGGACAGACAGACACAAACTATTCATTGAGCTGATATCAGAGTAATTTGATGTGACGGACAGACAGACACAAACTATTCATTGAACTGATATCAGAATAATTTGATGTGACGGACAGACAGACACAAACTATTCATTGAACTGATATCAGAGTAATTTGATGTGATGGACAGACAGACACAAACTATTCATTGAACTGATATCAGAGTAATTTGGTGTGACGGACAGACAGACACAAACTATTCATTGAACTGATATCAGAATAATTTGATGTGACGGACAGACAGACACAAACTATTCATTGAACTGATATCAGAATAATTTAATGTGACGGACAGACAGACACAAACTATTCATTGAACTGATATCAGAGTAATTTGATGTGACTGACAGACAGACACAAACTATTCATTGAACTGATATCAGAATAATTTGATGTGACGGACAGACAGACACAAACTATTCATTGAACTGATATCAGAGTAATTCGATGTGACGGACGGACAGACACAAACTATTCATTGAACTGATATCAGAATAATTTGATGTGACGGACAGACAGACACAAACCATTCATTGAACTGATATCAGAATAATTTAATGTGACGGACAGACAGACACAAACTATTCATTGAACTGATATCAGAGTAATTTGATGTGACTGACAGACAGACACAAACTATTCATTGAACTGATATCAGAGTAATTTGATGTGACTGACAGACAGACACAAACTATTCATTGAACTGATATCAGAGTAATTTGATGTGACGGACAGACAGACACAAACTATTAATTGAACTGATATCAGAATAATTTGATGTGACGGACAGACAGACACAAACTATTCATTGAACTGATATCAGAATAATTTGATGTGACGGACAGACAGACACAAACTATTCATTGAACTAATATCAGAATAATTTGATGTGACGGACAGACAGACACAAACTATTCATTGAACTGATATCAGAGTAATTTGATGTGACGGACAGACAGACACAAACTATTCATTGAACTAATATCAGAATAATTTGATGTGACGGACAGACAGACACAAACTATTCATTGAGCTGATATCAGAGTAATTTGATGTGACGGACAGACAGACACAAACTATTCATTGAACTGATATCAGAATAATTTGATGTGACGGGCAGACAGACACAAACTATTCATTGAACTGATATCAGAGTAATTTGGTGTGACGGACAGACAGACACAAACTATTCATTGAACTGATATCAAAATAATTTGATGTGACGGACAGACAGACACTATCCATTAATTGAACTGATATCAGGGTAATTTGATGTGACGGACAGACAGACACAAACTATTCATTGAACTGATTGATATCAGAGTAATTTGGTGTGACGGACAGACAGACACAAACTATTCATTGAACTGATATCAGAATAATTTGATGTGACGGACAGACAGACACAAACTATTCATTGAACTGATATCAGAGTAATTTGGTGTGACGGACAGACAGACACAAACTATTCATTGAACTGATATCAGAGTAATTTGGTGTGACGGACAGACAGACACAAACTATTCATTGAACTGATATCAGAGTAATTTGATGTGACGGACAGACAGACACAATCCATTTATTGAACTGATATCAGAATAATCTGGTGTGACGGACAGACAGACACAATCCATTTGTTGAACTGATATCAGAATAATATGGCGTGACGGACAGACAGATATAAACAATAAATGGTCGATATTGTGGAACTGTCCAATAATTCGTAACTTACCCTATTTATTTCGATGATAAATTAATCATTATTTAATTTACCTCAAAATATTACAGCTTGCCAAAAACATTTTAAAAATTCATCTCATTCTGAAGAAGCGGACACCAAATAATTAAATAAACACAAGAGGGAAACTATCAGAACAATTTATTGTGAGCTAAAAATAGAATTGATCAAGAAAATGTTCCAAATATAATTCCAAAATACTGCCCGTATCAAGAATACACCACAAAATCTATATAAGGCAACAAGGAGTTGGTTTTCACCCTCTCCAATTTCGGAGCTATCCATTTTTCAGAAGCAGACCTGCGCCAGTTTGGAAAAAGATTTCATGATCACAAGACAATGGGAAGTTGCATCGGAAGACCCGCAAAAAGGAAGAGGAGACAGGCAGTGGAACGAAAATTTGCTGAGGAAGAGATAGAGATGGAACAAGCAGAAATGTGGGAGATGGAGGTTGAGGTGGAGCAACGAGAAGCTGAGAAAAGAGGTGAAGAAAGTGAAGATAGAGAGGAGGGAATAACAGGAAAAGGAACAGGCAATGATCAGGAGATTGGGAGAGTAGAGGTAGGAGATACTGATGCTGAAAGAGAAGTGGATGCAAAGTGAAGAAAGGAGACAAGAAGAAAGGGAAGAATGGCAAGATCGATTGGAAGAAAGGAAAAGAGTTGATATGAAGAGTTAGAGCACCACACAAGTCACAGGAGATGACATTCGCCAGCGTCTTGTAGGTTACACTCTGCTGACTGAGCGAAACAGTGAATACAATTTATAGACTATCCAATGACTCTTTGAATTCAATATTGATGAAAAGATATCAAACCTACCAAGAGAATGAGGAGCTTTGCACGATCTTATCAATTGTCATATTCGTCGCAAATATTTTAATGGTGAACATAATTTCCATTCAATCAGATCGCTAAACGTGTAATTTTACTATTAATTGGTCATTATAATCGATGTAGTGCTTAGCTATCTACTAATAATATAATTATAAGTCTTATTACTAAATTGGTGAGAATGAACGTGACAGATAAACCCACTCGAGTGTTCAGAGTACGGAGTAGCTATAATTACACCTGGTGTTGAACACTTTTGAACCTAAAATAAGACAGGTAGTGTTGAACACTCTATTGTAAGGCCCATTTTGTACTAGCAGTTAAAACGCTGCGTTTTTACAGCCCTGTTTACGCTCCTTTGATTAATCACGGTTAAATGAATGGAAAACCAATTTGCATACTATACTAGCGTTTCTACCGCCTTAATTCCATTCATTTAACCGTGATTAATTGAAGAGCTGAAAACTGGACAGTGAAAACGCGGCGGTGGAACTGATAGTTTAGAATGGGGCCTAAGACAACAGGTTGTATTCATTCACTGCCATACATTGCATGGGTTGTGTTCACTGTTCATTCACTGCCATACATTGCATGGTTGTGTGCACTGTTCATTCACTGCCGTACAGTGAATGGGTTGTGTTCACTGTTCATTCACTGCCATACATTGCATGGGTTGTGTTCACTGTTCATTCACTGCCATACATTGAATGGGTTGTGTTCACTGTTCATTCACTGTCATACATTGAATGGGTTGTGTTCACTGTTCATTCACTGCCATACATTGCATGGGTTGTGTTCACTGTTCATTCACTGCCATACATTGCATGGTTGTGTTCACTGTTCATTCACTGCCATACATTGCATGGGTTGTGTTCACTGTTCATTCACTGCATACATTGCATGGGTTGTGTTCACTGTTCATTCACTGCCATACATTGCATGGGTTGTGTTCACTGTTCATTCACTGCCATACATTGCATGGGTTGTGTTCACTGTTCATTCACTGCCATACATTGCATGGGTTGTATTCACTGTTCATTCACTGCCATACATTTCACAGTGAATGAATAGGAAACTGGTGGTAATTACATCAGTTGCAGGTGGCAGAGGCAAATTACAGGAAAAAACAAATGGTCTTAGATTCACAGAGTGAAGTGGGAAGAGATTTGGCAGCTGGTGCCTCATTTTGAAGAATGAATGGTAGTAAGGGGAAGTATAGTGTAAACTATGAAGAGTATAGTGTAAACTATAAAGAATATAGTGTAAACTATAAAATATGAAGTGAAATGTAGAGTAAGAAGAGCGAGTTAAAGCTGGCAAAACTTCAATATTGGAGTCTTTTTTCTTGATTGACTGTCAATCTGACTATGTCATAGTCCAATCTGACTATGAAGTAGGAGTCATTCAGAGTCAATAGGACTCTTGTCTTTGAGTAAAATAACATGATGAGTCAAATTGACTCACATTTTTAGCCGGTGTTGGGACAAATTGAAAACTGAAAACCTGTCATTCTATCTGTCATTAATTCTCCCTATCATCTCTCTGTCATTCTCCTATCATTCTCTCTGTCATTCTCCCTATCATTCTCTCTGTCATTCTCCCTATCATTCTCTCTGTCATCTCTATCATTCTCTCTGTCATTCTCCCTATCATTCTCTCTGTCATTCTCCCTATCATTCTCTCTGTCATTCTCTATCTTCCTCGTCATTCTCTCTGTCATTCTCTCTTTCATTCTCTCTGTCATTCTCCTTCATTCCTCTTCATTCTCCTGTCATTCTCTCTCTGTCATTCTCTCCTTCATTCTCTCTGTCATTCTCCTATCATTCTCTCTCATTCTCCTGTCATTCTCTTCATCTCTCTGTCATTCTCTCTGTCATCTTCCTATCTTCTCTCTGTCATTCTCCCTATCATTCTCTCTGTCATTCTCCCTATCATTCTCTCTGTCATTCTCCTGTCATTCTCTCTGTCATTCTCCCTGTCATTCTCCCATCATTCTCTCTGTCATTCTCCCTATCATTCTCTCTGTCATTCTCCCTGTCATTATATCTGTCATTCTCTCTGTCATTCTCCCTGTCATTCTCCCTATCATTCTCCCTATCATTCTCTGTCATTCTCCCTGTCATTCTACCTATCATTCCTATCATTATCTCTGTCATTCTCCCTGTCATTCTCCTATCATTCTCTCTGTCATTCTCTCTGTCATTCTCCCTATCATTCTCTCTGTAATTCTCCCTGTCATTCTCCCTGACTTTCTCCTATCATTCTCTCTGTCATTCTCCCTGTCATTCTCTGTCATCTCTGTCATTCTCCTGTCATTCTCCCTGTCATTCTCCCTGTCATTTCCTATCATTCTCTCTGTCATTCTCCTATCATTCTCCTATCATTCTCTCTGTCATTCTCCCTATCATTCTCTCTGTAATTCTCCTGTCATTCTCTGTCATTCTGTCATTCTCCCTATCATTCTCCTGTCATTCTCTATGTCATTCTCCCTGTCAGTTCTCTCTGTCAGTTCTCCTGTCATTCTCCTGTCATTCTCCCTGTCATTCTCTCTGTCATTCTCCTATCATTCTCCTGTCATTCTCCCTATCATTCTCCCTGTCATTCTCCCTGTCATTCTCCCTGTCATTCTCCCTGTCATTCTCTCTGTCATTCTCTCTGTCATTCTCCTGTCATTCTCCTGTCTTATCTTGTCATTCTCCCTGTCATTCTCCCAGTCATTCTCCCTGTCATTCTCCTGTCATTATCTCTTGCCATTATCCCTGTCATTCTCCCTAGTCATTCTCCCTGTCTTCTCCTGTCATTCTCCCTGTCATTTCTCCCTGTCATTCTCCCTGTCATTCTCCTGTCATTCTCTCTGTCACTCCTCTGTCATTCTCCTTGTCATTCTCCTGTCATTATCTCTGTCATTCTCCCTGTCATTCTCCCTGTCATTCTCCCTGTCATTCTCCTGTCATTATCTCTGTCATTCTCCCTGTCATTCTCCTGTCATTCTCCCTGTCATTCTCCCTGTCATTCTCCTGTCATTCTCTCTGTCATTCTCTTG
>CANNZV010003300.1:69402-96911 GCA_947561585.1 Caprella mutica
AAATATAATATAAAATAAAGCATTTCGTGGACGAATTGTCCGTGGACGAATTGTCCGTGGACGAAATGTCCGTGGACGAAATGTCCGTGGACGAAAAGTCCGTTGGACAAAATGTCCATGGACGAAATGTCCGTTGGACGAAATGTCCGTGGACGAAATGTCCGTGGATGAAATGTCCGTGTACGGAAAATTTACATAATGTAACTGTTATGGTTTGTGCTAACATGTTAAAACAATATGAATCTATTGGTTCTAGAGTTATTGGAGAGTTTGCAGGATTTAAAAATCACCAACGCAAACTTTTTTCAGATCGTTCTGAGAGCACTACCCTGCAAACATTTCCACATGGCATACACATGGATGCCATGTGGTTGGATGGTTATAATATGGCAATATGTTTTTAAGATGTATCATCCACATTGAAACAACCAAAACACTTAAATAACAGATGTTAACCATGTGTAATTTACCACATTGAAACCACATGTCAATTACCATTTCAATAACAGATGTTAACCATGTGTAATTTACCACATTGAAACCACATGTCAATTACCATTTCAATAACAGATGTTAACCATGTGTAATTTACCACATTACAACCACATGTCAATTACCATTTCAATAACAGATGTTAACCATGTGTAATTTACCACATTAAAACCACATGTCAATGACCATTTCAATAACAGATGTTAACCATGTGTAATATACCAAATCAAAACCACATGTCAATGACCATTTCAATAACAGATGTTAACCATGTGGTTACGCAATATCATAACCACATGTTTAAAACCATACTGAAACCATATATTATAGATATTTGATTATAAACATAAAACATGGTAATTGACATGTGGTTTTAATGTGGTAAATTACACATGGTTAACATCTGTTATTGAAATGGTAATTGGCATGTGTTTTTAATGTGGTAAATTACACATGGTTAACATCTGTTATTGAAATGGTAATTGACATGTGGTTTCAATGTGGTAAATTACACATGGTTAACATCTGTTATTGAAATGGTAATTGACATGTGGTTTCAATGTTGTAAATTACACATGGTTAACATCTGTTATTGAAATGGTCATTGACATGTGGTTTCAATGTGGTAAATTACACATGGTTAACATCTGTTATTGAAATGGTAATTGACATGTGGTTTTAATGTGGTCAATTACACATGGTTAACATCTGTTATTGAAATGGTAATCGACATGTGGTTTTAATGTGGTAAATTACACATGGTTAACATCTGTTATTGAAATGGTAATCGACATGTGGTTTTAATGTGGTATATTACACATGGTTAACAACTGTTATTGAAATGGTAATTGACATGTGGTTTCAATGTGGTAAATTTCACATGGTTAACATCTGTTATTGAAATGGTAATTGACATGTGGTTTCAATGTGGTAAATTACACATGGTTAACATCTGTTATTGAAATGGTAATTGACATGTGGTTTTAATGTGGTAAATTACACATGGTTAACATCTGTTATTGAAATGGTAATCGACAAGTGGTTTCAATGTGGTAAATTTCACATGGTTAACATCTGTTATTGAAATGGTAAGTGACATGTGGTTTTAATGTGGTAAATTACACATGGTTAACATCTGTTATTGAAATGGTAATTGACATGTGGTTTCAATGTGGTAAATTTCACATGGTTAACATCTGTTATTGAAATGGTAATTGACATGTGGTTTTAATGTCGTAAATTACTCATGGTTAACATCTGTTATTGAAATGGTAATTGACATGTGGTTTTAATGTCGTAAATTTCACATGGTTAACATCTGTTATTGAAATGGTAAGTGACATGTGGTTTTAATGTGGTAAATTACACATGGTTAACATCTGTTATTGAAATGGTAATTGACATGTGGTTTCAATGTGGTAAATTTCACATGGTTAACATCTGTTATTGATATGGTAATCGACAAGTGGTTTCAATGTGGTAAATTTCACATGGTTAACATCTGTTATTGAAATGGTAATTGACATGTGGTTTTAATGTCGTAAATTACACATGGTTAACATCTGTTATTGAAATGGTAATTGACATGTGGTTTCAATGTGGTAAATT
This sequence comes from Caprella mutica, assembly GCA_947561585.1. Lineage (NCBI taxonomy): Eukaryota > Metazoa > Arthropoda > Malacostraca > Amphipoda > Caprellidae > Caprella > Caprella mutica. The sequence goes on from CANNZV010003300.1 coordinate 71,503, forward strand.
ACACATGGTTAACATCTGTTATTGAAATGGTAATTGACATGTGGTTTCAATGTGGTAAATTACACATGGTTAACATCTGTTATTGAAATGGTAATCGACAAGTGGTTTCAATGTGGTAAATTTCACATGGTTAACATCTGTTATTGAAATGGTAAGTGACATGTGGTTTTAATGTGGTAAATTACACATGGTTAACATCTGTTATTGAAATGGTAATTGACATGTGGTTTCAATGTGGTAAATTTCACATGGTTAACATCTGTTATTGAAATGGTAATTGACATGTGGTTTTAATGTGGTAAATTATACATGGTTAACATCTATTGTTGAAATGGTAATTGGCATGTGGTTTTAATGTGGTAAATTACATATGGTTAACATCTGTTATTGAAATTGTAATTGGCATGTGGTTGTAATGTGGTAAATTACACATGGTTAACTTCTGTTACTTTTGAACTCTAAATACAATTATGTGAAAGAGGGCAATCAATCTACTCATTGTACATATAATTACAGTAGAACTCCACTATAGTCAACTCCTGTATAGTGAACCATCCTGTTTAGCGAACTAAGTTTTATAGTCAAAATATTTAGTTTAGTTTGCCACAAATTGCCTTGTTTTCTATGAATATCTATATAGTAAATTAGTTGTATTCCATGAAAGTTCTTCCAGTATAAATTTTCTTTAATGAAGTCATGTGTAGTGTGATCCGTTCTGATATTTAGAGTACTGAGAAATTAAATACACTGAATAATGAATATATTTGAAAAGAAAGAAAATATTTTATGTAGTCTGCCATGGTAATGCTAGTTTTCTATACAACTCTTATATCATCTACACTCTACAGCAAGGGTGGCCAAATGCAGCACTCATTGCTATTTTAGCTCTCAGAGCAGCACTCGTGCCCACCAGGGAAAAGGTGCTTTATTTTCTTCCAAAGAAAATTAAGAGTATTTAGCCCTGACTGCTTTATAAATTACAAGGATATATAATATAAAAGAGGATGGTAAGATAATTGAAGAACAGAATATTTATAATTACCTTGATACTTTGTTAGTTAATTTTATACGTTAATAAGGTATTTTGGTACCCTTACACTGGTAAGAATTTGTGCAATAATTTTTATTTCCTTTTTTTAATAAGTTGGGAAGCAATTGTCATTTATCCTGTGATTTTATGAATTAGTTATTAAATTTTTTATTACTTGAATGCAAAACAACTTATTTTTGTTTTTATTGTGAAAAAAGAAAAGTATAATTATGTATCATTTAATAATTGCTTTTAATTCAAATAATTAATATACTACAAATATTTATGTTCCAAATATGTACGATTGTACGTACCTCAATAAAATCTATCTCCCCTACTCTCATTTTAATTACTCAGTATCCCCTGCAATTTAAGAAACGAAAAGAAAATGGTAACTGCAATGTTATTCCATATTTCGGCAATGAAAAACACAACATGTGCCCACCCATGCTCTAAAGTGAAGTAAATCATCTAAAGTGAATATAAATTTATTAATTATAACTTCTAAAAGCTACTTCTATCATGTCCAGGATGGCTCAGTGGATATGTCCCAGACTCAAAACAACAGCAAACTACAGGGACCCCAGTTCGATTCCGGAAACACCTCTTCATTTCTTTCCCCATTTCTTCCAATTTAATTTGTATATAACAATATGTAACATTAAACTAAATAATATATAGGCGAATTACATATACACTATATACAGTAAAGTAAGAAATGGCAATAAAATTAGTATGATCTTTTTGATTTCTTGACACATGGTACTGATGTGTGTTACACATGGTACTGATATGTGTTTCACATGGTATTGATATGGGTAACATATGGTACTGATATGGGTAACATATGGTACAGATATGGGTAACATATGGTATTGATATGGGTAACATATGGTACAGATATGGGTAACACATGGTACTGATATGGATGACATATGGTATTGATATGGGTAACATATGGTACAGATATGGATAACATATGGTACTGATATGGGTAACATATGGTACAGATATGGATAACATATGGTATTGATATGGGTAACATATGGTACAGATATGGGTAACATATGGTATTGATATGGGTAATATATGGTACAGATATGGGTAACATATGGTACAGATATGGGTAACATGTGGTATTGATATGGGTAACATATGGTACAGATATGGGTTACATATGGTATTGATATGGGTAACATATGGTATTGATATGGGTAACATATGGTATTGATATGGGTAACATGTGGTATTGATATGGGTAACATATGGTACAGATATGGGTAACATATGGTATTGATATGGGTAACATATGGTATTGATATGGGTAACATATGGTACAGATATGGGTAACATATGGTACAGATATGGGTAACATATGCTATTGATATGGGTAACATATGGTACAGATATGGGTAACATATGGTATTGATATGGGTAACATATGGTATTGATATGGGTAACATATGGTACAGATATGTGTTACATATGGTACAGATATGTGTTACACATGGTACTGTTATGTGGTTTTGTTATGGTTAACATGTGTATTCCATATGTTATACATGTGGCAAAACCACATGTATAACATATCGTCCAAGGTTCCAAAAATCAACATTGTAACCACATTGTTATAATGTGGACATAACCACATGGTATACATGTGGAAATGTTTGCAGGGTACATACATCACGACTTAGCTCTAGAAATACTAATAGGATAATGGTGCGTCGTGATGTTTTGGGGAGAAAAGAAGATGCTTTAAATAATGGTGCAATCAGATTTAGGCTTAAAACAGGTGATTTTAAATTATAAGAGGTGCAGAGTGACACCTTATGATAGGTTATGCACAGTGATATCCCGTCTGACCCATCAGGGTGACCCACAAGTAAGTGTACCCAACGTAGAATTAATGTAAATATTGTATTTATAAGTAGATAAAAAAGGAGGTGAAGTAAATTTAAAAATTAGATTTTTCCATGTATCTATTCTAACATCGTCATTGCTTAAGATTGTAGGTGTACGATATTAATACTAATTCAAACTTGGGTACACTTTTTTGTGAGTCCCCTGTATATTTAACACAATTTTTTCAACAATTTTTCATATTCTTCCAATTACATTTGTAGCTTTTTGAGTTGGTTTGATCTGAGCTTTTTAGGTTTGTATAAATTACTTATATTGTTGATTCCTACCAAGTTTTGATATTATATTAATCATTAATTGTTTATATTTAATTCAAATATTTAATAATTTAATTGAAAATTTAGAATAATTTATTTCATATTATTGGAATATTTTTTTAAAAATTAATGGAATAATTTATTTCAAATTAATGGAATAATTCATTTCAAAATAATGGAATTTTACAGATCCATCAGAAGAAACTTTTATATAGCAGATCGTGCACGGACATTTTGTCCACGGACAATTCGTCCACGGACATCTCGTCCACGGACATCTCGTCCACGGACATCTCGTCCACGGACATCTCGTCCACGGACATCTCGTCCACGGACATCTCGTCCACGGACATTTCGTTCAACGGACATCTCGTCCACGGACATTTCGTTCAACGGACATTTCGTCCACGGACAATTCGTCCACGAATTGCAATATTTTGTGTCATATAAATTGTGTGCATTTATTCTATATATTATATTACTTATATATATTCTTGAATATAAAAGTATTTAACACCCTTATTTGATGGTAATTAGAAATGTATGGTCTTTGCCTATTGCAATCTTTTTATCTTGTTGGCCGGTACCAGTAAAATAATAAAAATGAAAAATTTAAATGATATACTGACAGGCCCCGCTTTTATGACAACGAGTCTTATAAAATCTGTAATAATTACCTGACATGTTTCGATGTTATTACAGTACATAAATATAGAAAACGGAGACATTTTTTTGTGGTGTTTATTTCACGGTAACTACAATAATCATCAATAGCAGTATTCAGATTAGGTAATTAGATGCACTGTTGGTTCAGAAATTAGTATTTTATAGAAGAATATTTTTAACAGTGATTACCTAAATTACATATATAATAATATGCAGGTATATAATATACTACTAAAAAATGATATAAAAAATTAGCTTGATATTGGTACTTTCTATGTAGTGTTACATTTAATTATTTAAACAAAAAACGTCTGTATTATTGGACTGTTTCATATTTTCGGACTTATACATTTATAATTATTATTATTACTTACCTCTATTGTAATTACTTTAATTCCTAAGTATCCACACATTTATTCTTGTTAAGACCCTGTTATTTCAGTTCTAAATTTTAGATACTCATAATTCATTAATTGATACAAAATATTAAACTAAGTAAATAACTTAAAGATACAGTCAACCCGTTTAGCATATTTAATTTTATAACTGTAATCGATAGATAAACATTTTTATGTGTTAATTAATAAATATACGGCTTAAATCACTATTATATTATTGCATATTTACACCTGCCTATTAATGTAATAGTAAAAAATGATATGAAATATATTCCATAAACACTTTAAAATTAAAAATAAAGCCATTCGTGGACGAATTGTCCGTGGACGAAAATGTCTGTGTACGAAATGTCCGTGGACGAAATGTCCGTGGACGAGATGTCCTAGACTCATAGTAGATACAAAGTTTTGTTCATATTTCATCATCTACTTTTTGGAAGATTTGAAAGAAATGGAAAAAATGGCGTATTTCTTGGCGAATTGAAATTATTTAATGATTTAAAAAATATAGCAAAATGGAAAATACGGCGACTAATTGTCCCTGCGACGAATTGTCCTCGCGATGAATTATCCTCGCGACGAATTGTCCTAGCACCATTTAAAAGATCAAATTGTATCAAGGAATATGCTTTAATGGAGTATAGTGGTAAAGAAAAAGAGATTTACTGAAGAGAAATGTTCACCATACAAAAAACTACCACAAATATTGTGCAATCAAATTCTAAAGAGTAGAAAAAGTGGTTTATAATAGGAATAAATTTCCGTAATATATATGCAATCTGCGAATACTTAATTAGATTATTCTTCGATATCTTCCAATTATTGTCATAAACAATTAAATTGAAATAATTTAATAGAAACTGTACATTAAAATATAATAGTTTTATGAACAGTGTACACAAAATAAAATCGAACAAATGATATAAACAAAACACTAATTTCTAGCTGAGAGCGGCTATTAACGTCCTTGGATAGAATCCATGTGCTGTAACTTTGTGCAAGGATCTCTAATGTCTGAGGGTATATAAAGACACCTGAATCTGAGACAATCGTAGCCATTCTCTCCATAGTAGCCTTATTGAGGAGTTCTCCTGGAGTAATAACTAAAACTAACACAAAATGAAATTTCTGGTAAGTCCTGAAAACATTAATGTTATACCCAACTGCAATTTATTCATTTCATCGTGTAACAATTTCATTCTGTTTAAGAGGTAGCTCTCTGTGTCTTTGTCGCTGTTGCCAGCGCACAACCCACACCACAAGGTCCCCTGGTGGGACCCTCCGGAATCGTCTTTCCCGATGGACAGCTCCGCCAGTTCGCTTCCGCTGACACCAAAATCGTCCTGGAAGGCCCATCTGGATACGTTCTTTCTGACGGATCCAATGTTCAGAAAAGATCCAAACGCTCACTGGTTCCCCAAATTACCGTTGGACCATCTGGAATCCTCACCTCTACCGGTAAAATGATCCAACTTCCTGCTGGTGTATCCATCCTCATCTCTGGTCACTCCGGAGCCATTCTGTCCAACGGAGAATCCATCTTGTGGCACTGAGACCTCACCAACCGTACCTTGGCTATCGGAGACTTTGTAAAGAGTTACTAGTAGTTAGCTTTATGAAATCTTTTGGTAACGGGAAAATACCAACTTTTCTATTGTGATCTATATTATTAAATACCAAATAAAAAATACTTATAATACAGTGCTTCTTTTTGTACCATTTGTTATTTATGATTCAAGAAATGTACTTAAAAATTTCTTTTTTACGTGTTTCTAAAAAAAGTGTCATTATTAGGAACATGAAATAATGAGAGGAAACGTTTTCAATTTCTTTCTGAATAATTCTTTAAATGTGCTTGATTGTCCAAAATATGTCTATTTTTCGGAGGGAGATTTTTTAACTTGTAAGTAATTTCATTACAGTATATGGTATGATATTTATGGAGTTTAATAATGATATTCAAAATTTATCAATACAAATTGTAATGCAAAATTACAAATGATGAAACGATTAGTAAGTTTCTATGAAAATATGATTTAGGGGAAATGAAATAGGATTTTATGGAATAATTTGGATCATTTTATTTCGCATTGATGAGATATGACGAATAATACGATTATGAATTATGACAACTAATGAATTATGACAACTAATAAAGAGGAAATTGAATAAAGTTAAATAAATAAAAGAATCGAATTACTTTTGAAAAAAAAATACTAATCAATCAATACATCGATAATTTTAGAAGAGGAATTTTAAATATAAAAGGTTAACGAACAGTAATTTTGAATGACATATGAGGAATATGTGAAAAATATATGGAGATTAAAAAAGTATATTAGCAAATGTTTCAATGGAATAATTATATATGGATCGAAATCGTAAAAAAAAAATGGGGAAAAAATTATTGGTAACTATTTAGCCAAAATCTAATTTTCCAAATTAAAAATTCTGCTCAACTAAATTGTATTTTATAAATTTTTGAGTTATTTTATAATGAATAAATTGAATTGATAAATGCATAGCACATATTCATACTGTATTGCCATTTTATAACCATTAAACCACATGGTAAATATGTGTATACAATATGGATTTATTTGCAGTTTTAAATGACAATAAATTTATTAACCTTTTTTTACCATTAATAACATAACCTATTAACCTATAATTAAATTCAAAGTTTGTTATAATCTAAAAACTAACAAATTTTGAATTTAATTATAGGTTAATAGGTTATGTTATTAATGGTAAAAAAAAGAAATTTATGGTGGCCATAGAAGAGTAAGATGGAACCCAACTCAATCTCTCCTATGGTCCAACCAAAAGTTTTATTCCAATAGAAAGAGGTAAAATGTTTAGAATACTTAATAAGTCTAATGTTTGGGAAAGTTTCTAATGCAATAAAATTTAAATTCAAAATTCATTCATCGGAATATTTAGTACAAATTATGCATTAATTTTTCTATTTTTTTTTTAATATAAATGCAGTTAGCAGACTTCAAAGAATGGAATTATGCAAAATAATGCATTTCATCTCCTAAATATTAATGCAATACAAATAGGGAGCACATCATTCATTAATCACTCAGATATTTCTAAAGGTAAGAGTGGTTAATAAAGAATAGTAACACCCACTTCCCGATTACTGTGAGTGTCTGAGAAGTGCTAAAGTACCATATAGAAAATTATGACTTCGTTATCATTATGTTGTTATTGACTGAAAATAAATGAAGTTTAAAAACTGAGTGAAACACATTGTCGAAAAACTTAAACAATGAGTTGCCGGACATTTTGTGTACATTTGAATATAATTCAATAACAGTTTATAATGATGATATTGTATAATAATGTAATAATATACAATATTAAATAATATGTAAGTCATAAATATACATTCAAAACATACTCTTCATTAAAGCTATATATTATGATATACATATAACTTAAATGAATGATAAAATAGTGATTATCGTTAAAATATCTCATGCATGTACCAATAATATTAGTTTCATTTAATATTAATATAATAAAGAATAAGATAAACGGATTGATAACTTAGGTTTTAGAAATATGTCCATCAGGTTTCAAGTTATTTTAAATGCATATAAATATCTTTATGCTATATTAAAACATCTGATTTATAATTATATTCAAATATATACGCTTAGGCAAAAATATGCGTAACTGATGATCTCCGTGTTTATTTGAACGAGGACGTCCTTGATATTCGCGCAAGGTTCGTTGCAGAGGATATTATTGCGGGTATATAAAGAGCAGAGACTCTTTGGCAGTCGTAGCCATTCTCTCCATAGTAGCCTTCTTGAGGAGTTCTCTGGACAAAATCTTCGACAAAATGAAATTCCTAGTGAGTACTATTTGCAATGCATTAAATATTCTCTGGAGAAACAGTTCTTATCTAATATCTCTTATCTGCACCACAACAGGTAGCTCTTTGCCTCTTCGTGGCTGTCGCCAGTGCCCTACCTACTGGACCTCTGGTTGGACCTTCTGGAATCGTATATGCAGATGGCACCAGCACACAGTTCACCAACGACTTTGCTAGAAGCGTCGTCGTCGTCGGACCATCTGGAATCGTCACTGATGATGGAAACAACATGCAACTGAGGAAGAAACGCAGCACTGGAAACGTCAAAACTCTCGTAGGATCATCCGGCCTCATGTCCTCCACTGCTATGACTTTCGCTCTTCCCGCCGGTGTCACCGTCTCAGTTATGGGCGACGCCGGAGCCATCCTCTCTAACGGACAAATCATCCAGTTCTAAATGTAAAAAGTTCCATGTTCCAGGTTTATAGAAAAATCTTCCAAAAATGACGAAATTCTGTATATATTGTTTATCTCAATTAATATAATTTTTCTTTATTTTTGAAGAGCCCCAAAAACAAAATATAATATTTCAAAAATAATTTTCTCTTTCATTTTTGATAAGCCTCAAGAGTCTGTGAGTTATTTAAAATAGCTTATTTCTTCTAATAGTAAATTGTGCAGAAATTCTAAAGCTTCTGTACATAATGAAATGTTAAGTAGATCAATTTCTATTCAGAAAAAATAAGTTCAAATTAAGAGCAGAACTAATAATCTTGCATCATTTGTATACTATTACAATATAATAATGTATTTTACATTGAACGAATTAATCAACGACCATTGAAAAATTAAATAACTTATCAACATATTACATAATTTCAAAATTTTACACTATAATTTGTTGTAAGAAGTAGGTGACTTCCAAACACTTAATTCAATTGGGTGACAGGTCCTTCCGTCAAAAGCACTTTCGCCACACAACACATTCGCTGAAAATGTATACTTTAGTGTTTTGACGATAATTATACCTATATCTTCTTTTGCTAAGAAATTGTCACACTTTCGGCGAAAATGTCTTTTGACGAAAGTGTTTTCGGCGAAAAGCACCAGAACCCTCCAATTTTATGGGAACTTTAGTTGAATAAATAAAAATATATATTTTCCATTGAAAAATAATCATGCTGCTGGTTAGTACAATCGGAGGAGTAACATTCGTGAAAAAAAAAAACAGATCAGTGACTTCTATATATTTTAATAGCATATGATTGAAAATCAACCAATATTGCTAGACGAAACCATTTCTTTATCAACATTTTCTTTTTAGACTTAGCTACTTTCCTCAAATACAGATAATTGAGGAATGTACGATATCTCGAAATTGTACGACAATTAAATAACTACCCTATCAAATAATCATGAAGGGCTTGACATTTGGAATTAAGAAAACGCTAAAATAAATAAAATCATTCAGATTGATAGAAGTCTCAACAATGTGTATTGAATATTGTGGCATCGCTTGAATCATAGTCGATTATATTCAATACACTTAAAGGTACAGATAACTAGTGATCACCCGAAACAGTTATTACCTTCGCAAATTTGCGGAAGGTTATATTTTACCCGTCATTTATTTACACTACCGGCCAAAAATCTGGGACAGTTCAGAACTTTTTAAAATTTCTCCAGAACTGTCAACAGGATTCAGACCAAACTTACACATATTGTAACTACCTTTTATATTGATATTATGTATCAATTACAGTTCATTCTAAATGATAAGAAAAAGTGATGAGCATTTCAATATTTTATTCGAGGTCGGCTATTAGTCTTAATAGCTAAAATTTTCCCAGTATCCTTGAAGCCCTTTATAATTCTCCCGACGTCACTTTTCGACAGCTTCAAGTCATCAGCTATCTTCCGTATCGAAATGTTCTTTCCATGAAGTTCGATAATTGATTTTATGACAGAAGAATCAACTTTAGGTGTCACATCGATGGTGGAACCGGTTGTAATATTTATACAGTAATGTAATCGACTTATTCTTAATTGTTGTAAATAGAAAAGTTTAAAAAACTCACTACACAGTCCAGAATAAATTATATTCATTGTTCTGTCCCACGGTTTTGGCCACTTTAATTTCAAAATAAAAATTGAAATTCTCATAACTTTTTTTCTGTCATTTACATTGAACTGTAATTAACACAGAGGATCAATATAAAAGGTAGTTACAATATGTGTAAGTTTGGTCTGAATCTCGTTGACAGTTCTGGAGAAATTTAAAAAATACTGAACTGTCCCAGATTTTTGGCCGGTTGTGTATTTATTATCTTGTTGTTCGCTTAACTCAAAAAGCGTTCAACCAAATTGCCTGAAATTTGATGGAACGATTGGTCAATGCTCAATGACCTGCTGGTAGAATTTTGGGAGCTACTCGGTCAAAGGTCAAGGTCATGGTCATTCATAACTTAAATTAACTTAAAAAGTTAAAACTTGGTGGGACGATTGGTCAATATACAGGAACCATTTTGTTAGATTTTGGGAGCAATCATGTCAAAGGTAGAAGATCAAGGTCAAGGCCATTTATAACTCAAAAAGTATTGAATCAAATTGTTTGAAATTTGATGAGACGATTGATCAATGTCCAGGAACAATCTGGTAAAATTTTGGGAGCGATCCGGTCAATGGTCAAGGTCAAGGTCATTTATAACTCAATAACTTAAGAAGTATTGAACCATATTGCATGAGACTAGGTAGGACGATTGGTCATTATCCAGTTACCAGTTCATTATATTTTGAGAGATAACGAGTCAAAGCGGCGGCGAAGGTTTGCGCTCTACTGAGTGCACGTAATCTAGTTTTATTTGATATTGCCCCAACTTTGTGTGCAGTGGGAGTTGAACAGATCGAGTACTTGGAGCACTATGCAGCGTTTGGAGCGATTGGAGCATTATGAAGCATTAAGAGCGCTATTAATGCTCCAATGTCCAAGTTCTACTTATTATGATTTCAATATACTAGAAAATTCATTATTTACTTATTTCTACAAAAAATGTACTAAAATCAGGTAAATATTATTGGAAATATAGAAGCAAGTAAAGATAACGGACCAGAAACGGACCAAGTTAAGTTAACGGACCAGAAATGAAGCTGGTAAAGATAGCGGATCAGAATTTTTTTTAATTTAAAAAATATTTACTTTAGTATTTTATAAATATACAAACCTAATATAGGATAGTAATTATGATTATACATTAATTTTGCATATTTTATCAATTGAAAGAATTGATGAAAAAGCATGATCAATTTTGAAGTTGTTAAGAACAAGTGGTATAAAAAGGGGGAAAAACTTCTGCTTAAATCCTTTAATGTGGTATCTATGATTCCAAAACTATATTCTTATTCCAATTATTAGTCAAATATTAATAACTAGTGTATTTGCCCGTTAAAAATAACGGATCTTCAATACCAATTTATTACCCGTTATTAGGTTCTTTCATTTAACTCAATTAAAATTTATTTTTCTGCATAAAGCCCCGTCCAGACGGTCAAATATTTTTAGAGAAGTGACAAACTTAATGACAAACTAAATGACAAACTTATCGTCAGTTTTCAAGGAGTTTCTACACGGTCAAATTTTCTCGCCAAAAGTTTGAGGTTCACTGGCGTCAGTTTCGTCAAAATTAATGTTATATATCGTGAAAAAAAAATGATATAACTTGGTATGTATATTTTTTAAATTTAGAACAGTAAGAAACCAGAAAAAATAATTTGTTTTTAATGACAAAATATCGTCTTGAAAAGGATAGTCAAAAATAGATCATAACAATTCACAACGTAGGTAGCCTACCTATAACTTAGATCTACCTAATACATTCTAATACAACCAAGTATTAAAGAGTCTGTCGTCAGCCATTGTAACTAGATAGATACTAAGTTTGAAAAAAATGAGGTTTTTGTAGGTGTACCTAGCTGTAATAAACTAAAATGACGCGCAAATAAAAAAATATTGTTGCCGGAAAGTCAGTGTGTACTTCAAACTTTATCGTCAGCAAATAGTTTGACAAACTTTTTGCTGACGATATCCAACATGTTGGAATAAAAAAACTGATGAAAAGTTTGACAGTTTGCTGACGCTAGGAAGTTATCGTCATTTAGTTTGTCATTAAGTTTGTCACTTCTCTGAAAAATTTGACCGTCTGGACGGGGCTTAAGCTGATACTATATTTTATAGATAAAATACACACAGAGATTAATTAAAAACAATTTAAATATCAAGTCTATATATTCCCGTGCGTATCATAGTTACATTCTTCATGTTCAATACCCGTCGAGTAAAAGCGGACACCAAATAAATGAATAAATAAATAAACACACTATGGAAATTATTAGTATAGATTTTAACCAAGTAAAGATAACGGACCAGAATTTAACCTAGTAAAGATAACGGATTCTGGTGCGTTATCTTTACTTGCTCCGAAATATATAATAGCAATTTGAGTCACATACTTATTAGTTTATAAATTATTCACTAATTTGTACATATATTTTTTGTGTTTAAATATTTAAGCAGTTATCAGATGTTAACTTAATTTTGTTATGCTCTGAGTTTAAAATTTTAAATAGTCATAAAAAAATTTGTATGGGATTGATCAGAAAACAGTAGGAAGAAAGCATCTGCATGGCAATATGACGTTTCCCCGCCGGGATATTTCCTGCCGAACAAAAGTATTAGTATTTTGGGCTAGTAATGTATTATTTTTTATAACAAACAATTTATCAATAGAAGACATATTTTATCAACAGACTCACACAGTAACACAGTCTTATATTTAGCTTTGATTATCGTATGTATCCAAATCGGTAGTTTAGATTTTAAGAATGAGCCTGCGTAAATTTGCATATATGAAATGAAATCTAAAATGTGAGGTGCATTTATTAAAAGCGGTTGTAAAATGATGCGTAACATTAGTAATTTTGACATGTTTTGACATTTATTTAACATGAGATTTAAGCAAAAATTCTGTAACGGGATTTTCGGTCTCGGAACTTTCGGTTTGAAGTATAAATAAGACTTATCAGTTAGATGTATCTGGGGGCGTGCCATCCCCCAAATCCCCTTGCCAGGTCATTAATCTAACATGAAGTGTGCATCATAACAAACTAGCGGATACGAAAAATTACATAACGGCTATTTTTGTTGAGAGGCCATATATAATTCTGAGACCGAAATTTCCCAGACCGAAATTTTTGGCTACCAAAATACGTTAATGGAAACTAATTATTGAAGGATCGTAACTAATACAGAACGGGTTCGGTTTAAGTAGTTGGTACTGACCTATTTCCAGTCAACTAGTAACCTCTTACCATGAAACAATATTATATTATTAAAAATATTAATATTACTACAAAAAGGGAAAAATTGAAAAAGGTCTGTTATTTGCGACGGCAGACATGGGCATACAATTCACGGCAACGGATTTTTTGTCAGCACAATTTTTTTTGAAAATATGATAAAAAGTAGCATTATCAAATTGTCTCCCAGAGCTCAAATTTTGAAAGTATACTGCGCAGAAAAGTCCGGTTGGTGAAAAGTCAAGGCGATAAAAAGTCTTGCGGAGAATAGTCCATTTCTGAATTTACGTATCTACGATAAAATTTATGTATAAATTACATGTGGCAATAATCTAACCAACGTTGTTCATGAAAACATAAAAAGAAATTCGCAAGAGTTGAACCCAGAAGCTGAGTTCTCATACCATCTATGATTTTTTTATAATTATTTAAAATTATTTGTTAATTCTTTAGATGAATTTACTAATTTTGGTATCTATAATATTTCTTAGATCCATATATTTTGTTTCAAATTCGTCAAAATGAGGATATTTATAACTAATATTGAAATATTCGAAAGCCCTAATTAAGAAAGTAGAAGGCTGATCACTTTGTTCGTTATTTTGCTTACTCTACAATTCATAAATTAATAAAGATTTCCAAGAAGGAAACCAGAAACTCGAATTAAGATAGCAACGAAAAACACATTTTATGTTAGGTAAAATAAAAACAAAGGATAATATTATTATAATAATAATCACACGAAACTAATCCAAATTTAGTGATAATACATTCCATGCAAATTGAACTTATTATATTGTAAATTTACAAATTAATAAAATAACTGAAATAATTATAACAATAAAAGTTTCCATCCAAATATAGTCAGCAATCAATGTTGTCCTTTTTTTGTCTAATTCCACTGCAGTTTCTTCTTAGTTCATTTTTTCTGTCATCTTTTTACATTCAACTCTCATGCAGCTATAAAATTCTTTATACTGTAACAAATTTTTTTTTATTAATTCTTATTCCATTTAATTAATGCGTTGATATGATTATAATTGAAATAAAACTTTTTTTATATGACGAATATTAATTTTATTCATTATATTTAAATATCATTACCTACTAACATTTACTGAATAAATTCATAGTAAGTCTCAGTGAATGTTTTAAATATAATCGAATAAAATATCTTTAATAAATTTGTAAATTTTGTTGTATATATGTTTATTTAATGTGGTATCCATGATTCCAAAATTTAATTACAATCTCAATTATTATTAAAATATTACGAATTTCACCAAGTGAAGACAACGGACTAGAATGAACCAAGTTCTGTTACTTTCACTTGCTACCGAGGAATAATTGAAATAATCTGGTTCAAGTTATATACTATAAACTAAATTAAAAAATATTATAGCACAAACTCACGTCGAAATCTTGAATTGGTTTATAGCATTTCCTGGTATTAATGGTGGCCATGATGAACCTCACGTCAGGGGAGTTGAAGGTGACTGTTCTCATAATCTGGGCATAGGTACCCCAACTTGCTTTGTTACCCGTCTAACATTGTAGGTAAAGAAAATAATATAATAAAAATAATTGGTAGAGAATATAGTGCTAATGTTTATATACAACGCTGATAAAATTAAATGTTTACATCTAAATTTCAAAGAAAAACAAATACTCCAACATAAAAATTATTAGGATATATTTTGATCCAAACTTCATATTTAATATGAGGCAATTCTTCAATTCTCAAATATTTTAATCATAGTTACAAATAATCAGTTTCTCCAAATGATAAGGAGAAATTAAATCATGATTTGAAATTCTCTTTAATCTGTATAATAATCTTTTTATTATATAACATAATTTTACTCACAAAGCCCAATTTTGAACGGTAACAACCAAGGCGCTCTGACGCTGGTAGTCCTGAAAATGAATTCGTATGAATATAATTTTTCAGCCACGCCTACATATATCTATATTCGAAAAGCGTTCTAGAAATAAGCAAATTATTAGAAATTTATATCAATGCTCGCTCACTATTAACAAAATAGAATCAAAATCACTGGAGTTATAAGAAAAAATGATAATATCGAAACTCTTCAGGATTTAGGTATACCATAAAATATATATGGGAAACCTGAACAGAAAAGAACGATATATTTATCAAACAAGTTATATATTAAAAATATTTCCAATTGTTGCCAGTTCTTTCCTTCTGTATCATTTTGTTAATAATACACACAAAGATCGGTTGTAAAAACAATTCAGAAGAAGAAACGATGTCATTTTGTAGACTATTGCACATTTTGTATTAAGATATTAAACGAGTTGAAGTAATAATGACTTTCGAGGTAAATTCCTATAAATAAATATCTAATTGGTTATTAAGATTAGAGTGGTTATGGCATTGGTATACTTACGTGAACAAGCTTCTTGGACATAGACAATGTACCTCTGATATTGTCCTTGAATTCCCGCGTCACAATTTTCTGGTTTTGGTCCTTTAGCTGTGAAGCCTTATTGCATATAAATGAAAAAATAAGCTGGTTAGATATAAAAATAGTATTTTTTCAATTGAAAATGAAAGAATATATTTATTGATTTTGATGACAGAATGCACTGATGAGAGAACCATCAGTTAAAATTAACAAAAAATTTAATTAAAAAAGATGACAATCAGAAGCAATCAAAGATTCTTTCTGTTAAACTCACATTGACTGTTGCAGAGAGCAGCCACAGAAAGCACCAGAGAGATGAGCAAAAGTTTCTTCATTTTGGAGAGGTTCCTTTATGTTCTGCTGTAGAAATATAACAAAAGTTAAAGTTTTCACTCCATTGAATGAATGTGAAGATGTTTCCAAATCCTGTGAAGAGTTACCCACTTACCTAACTTCACTGTGGAGACCGAGAGAGTGACAGACACGTGGATATGAGTCAGTACTTATAAAGTCACTAAAGACCATAATGACTAGAGTATACTTGACTTGTAATTAGTTGAACAAATAAAACCATATTATTAAAGGTATTTTCTGAAGAGTAAACTAGGGTAATTTTATATTTGATTAGTTGGTCACGATGGTCAGTATAAGATAAAATCAAGGTTGAGAAAAATTACTATTTGTGAAACACCTGAGTAACTTGGATGAACCTTATGTAATTATTTGAATAAATAGAGCCATCTTATTATAAATAAATGTACACCGTTATGTCTTAACCTTTTCAAGCCCAAGTTGTTTTGTACAGGAAAAAAAACGTATATATTATCCCTATTTATGTGGATATCAGGACGTCATTAGATAAAAGAAGGGAAAAAAAATCCTAAATTTTATTTTACCATCAATATTATTATAATTCTATTTTTTTATTAACTGTGTCTAGAAGAAAAATATGGACTTTACCATGAATTCGACATGATTTTCTCACGTGTGGAAACTTATTCTATATTCATATTTACATGGATTAAGGGAAATAGATAGTACTTTTTTGAAAATATGATCCTTATGTTTTTTTCAAAATGTTCAAATTAGTACAAGCCATGTGCTATTATCTAAATGCAAATGCATTTTTAAAAATGAGCAAATAATTTTGTACACCATTGTTCATTTCAGTGAGAAGAATTTCTTAGGTATGTAATTATGTGCAAAAGTGATACGAAATATCAGGGAACAAAATATTAGACATGTTTACTTCTATTGTTCCACCAGTGACCTGCTGGACGCTCTAAGAATAAAATCCCATTAGTGCTAGGAAAATTCGTCCACAGGAAATAATTCATCCTCGGAACAATCGTCCGGGATATTTTCCATTTGACGACTACCACCAAATTTAATTTAAATAAATATTTTCTTATACATTTGTCCATTGAATCCGAAAATCATAACCGTTTTTTGTAGAAACTAATACTTTCTGAGATATAAGGCTTAGAAGTTATTTATCCCCTATACATTACTGAAGGATCGAGAACACGTGTTTTCATTGAAAAATTATATAATAAATGCAAAAAATAGAATAAAATTATTAAGAAAAATAATAAAAAGGGAATAATTTAATAAATAGTAACATATATTGTTATTTTACCATTTTTTCATATCATTTGTTCTTTTAAATGACTAGTTATAATTTTTCTCGATTTTCTCGCTTTTTGGCCAATTTTGGTCAAAGATAGCCGTATGGTAGTTTCTTGTATCCGCTAGTTTGTTGTACTGCACACTTCATTATTGTCTAACGACCTGGCTGGGGGGTATGGGGGCGGCACGACCACCATTACACATATATCAGTATTGAAGTAATAAATGAAAAATATCACGGAAACTGGAAATATTCGATATAGGTATTTACAAATATTCCATATAGGCCTATGTATTAATGACCAGGTCATTGTCTGTACGAATCTGTGCTATTAGTTCATTTTAAATGAATGGATTTTTAGTAATAGAATGTTATATAATTTTCACATGTATATCATACAATTACTATAAAATATTTAATATGTATGTGGGTATACTTGCATTGATTTATTATTTTATAGTTGTGTAAATTTTCTTTAGTTTAAATGTATATTATTACTCAAATTACGTATTTGTGTAGCTACTCATAATTTGAAGAACAACATAACTGTAAATGCTACACCTCTTTGAAAATATGAACAGCAAAGCATAATTGCCTCAGTAAATGGGAACCAGGTTTTCTGATTATTTAAGAGGTATTGCTTACAATATTTATAATTTTAAAAGTAATTTAGATATATATTTGGTGCAGTTTTAACGATAGAATTTAATTTTTATTATTAACGGTTTGCTTTAGCAACATATCCATAAATTATTTGTAACGCTTCAATATCTTTAAAAAAAATCATCTATAATTTACCTTTCTATTATTTGTATTATCTACCTTCCTGTTATATGTCACCGATAATAAATTTACCATGCGATGAATTTACCATGTGACGAATTTACCATGCGATGAGTTTACCATGCGATGAATTTACTATGCGATGAGTTTACCATACGATGAATTTACTATGCGATGAGTTTACCATGCGATGAATTTACCATGCGATGAATTTACTATGCGATGAATTTACTATGCGATGAATTTACCATGCGATGAATTTACTATGCGATGAGTTTACATGCGATGAATTTACTATGCGATGAATTTACCATGCGATGAATTTACTATGTGATGAATTTACCATGCGATGAATTTACTATGCGATGAATTTACCATGCGATGAGTTTACCATGCGATGAATTTACCATGCGATGAATTTACCATGCGATGAATTTACTATGCGATGAATTTACCATGCGATGAGTTTACCATGCGATGAATTTACCATGCGATGAATTTACCATGCGATGAATTTACTATGCGATGAATTTACTATGCGATGAATTTACCATGCGATGAATTTACCATGCGATGAATTTACTATGTGATGAATTTACTATGCGATGAATTTACTATGCGATGAATTTACCATGCGATGAATTTACCATGCGATGAATTTACCATGCGATGAATTTATCATGCGATGAATTTAACATGCGATGAATTTACTATGCGATGAATTTACTATGCGATGAATTTACCATGCGATGAATTTACTATGAGATGAATTTACTATGAGATGAATTTACTATACGATGAATTTACCATGCGATGAATTTACTATGTGATGAATTTACTATGCGATGAATTTACTATGCGATGAATTTACCATGCGATGAATTTACCATGCGATGAATTTACCATGCGATGAATTTATCATGCGATGAATTTACCATGCGATGAATTTACTATGCGATGAATTTACTATGCGATGAATTTACCATGCGATGAATTTACCATGCGATGAATTTACTATGCGATGAATTTACACTGATCCACTATTGTATCATTCCTACTGTGCTGGTCAGCAAATTATTAAATCTTTCTTTTTCTTTTTACTCATTAATACATTGCATATATGAGAATATCTATTAAAAAGCGCCATTTGGCAATTATGAAATCCTAAAAGTCGGAAGGTATTTCCTGGCAAGTCATTTAAAGTTTGTTGTCGGGTGTATAACCATGTGATGTGCTATATAGTGTGGGAAATTATAGTAGTTACCTATTCCTTCTATAATTACTTTAGGGTGTTTTTTCTATTTGTTAGATAGTCTGTTCCCGTGTAATGATATGACCTCTAGTAGCATATCTTGCACTGGTTGTAGATGGACCCACTCTTCTATCCATTTAGCGTTACCTATCCATTTAGCGTTACCTATCCATTTAGCGTTACCTTGTCTATGCTATGCTATCTTGTCTATGCTATGCTATCTTGTCTATGCTATGCTATCTTGTCTATGCTATGCTATCTTGTCTATGCTATGCTATCTTGTCTATGCTATGCTATCTTGTCTATGCTATGCTATCTTGTCTATGCTATGCTATCTTGTCTATGCTATGCTATCTTGTCTATGCTATGCTATCTTGTCTATGCTATGCTATCTTGTCTATGCTATGCTATCTTGTCTATGCTATGCTATCTTGTCTATGCTATGCTATCTTGTCTATGCTATGCTATCTTGTCTATGCTATGCTATCTTGTCTATGCTATGCTATATCTTGTCTATGCTATGCTATCTTGTCTATGCTATGCTATCTTGTCTATGCTATGCTATCTTGTCTATGCTATGCTATCTTGTCTATGCTATGCTATCTTGTCTATGCTATGCTATCTTGTCTATGCTATGCTATCTTGTCTATGCTATGCTATCTTGTCTATGCTATGCTATCTTGTCTATGCTATATCTTATGTATCTGCTCTTATTTATCAATATATAGCTAGATTGAAAAACTGGGTGTTAGTCATGAAATACAGTTTTAAAATACTGTTTTAAAATGTTCAATCAAACTAGTAGCAATTATTAATTTAATCTGTATTTTCTAGAGTTTAAAACTATCCTTAATCTTAATCTAAGAACAGCTTACTGCCTGACCAGTATAGAGTCCATAAAATCCCAAGCCAATTTACCTAAAGTAAGTTTATAACTTTGTAACTTATCTGATATAATTGTTTTTATTTTCATTCATATAGATGCTTATTGTAATTAATTTTACAGATCACAACAAATAAACTACAGTTTAGCCTACGCTGTTTTTTAATCTCCACGTACCGAGACACCTACGGTGAAGCATCCTTTTATCCTTCATGTCTGAGGTTGCTTTTCAGTAACAGGAACTGGTGCACTTAGAATCTTCCTAAAAAAAACACCGCGATGAAAGTCCTCAACGATTACTCTTTTTATCAGTTTCCTGATAAAAGAGTTCATCTTCAACAGGATGGCACAACCTGCAACACAGCAAGAGTGACAATGAAGACAATGAAGTAGAAAATTTGGGTCCATGACCAGGAAAATCTGCCCAACCGAATTTAGTCTAAAATTCGTTGTCCATTGTCAAAAACCGTGAAAATCTAATGAAACCCTCCAATTTAAGGCAACTTGGTGAGTTGATTGAACATACACTCAGAGATATTCTGATGAACCTAGGGGTTTCGAGTTCACCCTATGGCTTTGTCTCTAAGGGTACGGTTACTATGCATGCGTATTCGAGCGATTTTTCGCACTGACGATATCGTCAGAACTGATCGTCAGTGCGAGGTGGTTACACTGTACGCGATTTCTGATCGTCAGTATGTTTCTGCCCAATTAATATTGCGGTCTAAAGTATGTTTATTTGATATAATGTTCGGGAGGAATTAATACATGTTTGCCTCTGAAATAATAGACGCAACTCTAATTAGATTACTATTTTCACTATTTCACTACATACAATTTTGAAATACCTAAATAGAGAAATGATGAGACTATTTTTATGTAATACATATAATTATTGAAAGATATTCCATTTCATTAAAAATAAAAATTGTACAAAGTAACAACCAATTCAAGCCTTTATATATAATTATATTATGATTAAATTAATTTTATATAATTAAATAATATCTGTATTATTTCTGATACCTAGTATCAAATAATATATTTCCAAAATGCATGGGTAAACAGTAATAGCAATCAAAAGAAAGAGAAATAAACAACAAAATTACCGAAAGTTGTCGCAAGTCGCATGAAAAAATCAAACTCATTTGAACGCTGAAGTTAGTCTGACGACTTCGTACGTATTCTGACGACCAAATCGCAGCCACTGTAACCACTCTCATTGGAAAGCATGAATTTGATTTTCATCCGATTTCATCAGAAGTCGTCAGTGCGAAAAATCGCTTGAATACGCATCCATAGTAACCGTACCCTAAAGCAAGACACTTTAGTGCATCAAACCATAGTTTGAATGCAATAAAATGCATCAGTTCGATGAACTTTAGTTTATTAGCTATAAGTTTGTTAAAATGATGAAAAAAAAATGAGGAAAGAATAATTTCTTCGTCATTCTAACAAAATTATATCTAAGACACTAAAGTGCATCGAACTGATGCACTTCACCAAACTATAGTTTGATGCACTAAAGTGTCTCGCTTTAGAGACAAAGCCACAGGGTGAACTCGAAACACCTGAGTGCATCAGTTGGAGTTGTTTATTTTTCTTCATGTAGTGGAAGTAATTGACAAAATTATCAGAGAATCTTTTCTTTTCAGAAATTCATCGACCAAAAATCATCAAGATGACTAAGATGATAGGTGTATTGAAGAAGCGTGGGTAATATTGTAAATAAAAGTGATCAGACGCTATGTAGTAATAATGAGTTATAAAACATTGTTCGTTGGCAACTATTGCTATCATATATCCTTAATTGTAATTTCAAATGATATCAATCACCAGCTACCAAAAATTAGAAGCTAGATAACTAAATGTATTAATATGTTCAGTTTGCCAAACTAATTGACCACACCTGTGCATATATTATTTAATCTTTCTCGTATTTAATTGAATAGCTAGAAAACTAAGAGGTTTTATTGCCATGATCTAATATTGATTTTAGGCTCATATCGATTCAGGTGGAGTTTTATTAAAGAAATTAAACTTAATATTTTTTCTGATTCGTATATTTACTTTTAGTCATACCTAGTGTCATTGGTAACCTAAATTGTCTATAATAGTTATCGGTATCATAACTCTCTTTGAAAAATCTTTGAGATTTTGTCCATAAATTCATATTTATTTTATATTTATATCAAAAATTACCCTAGAATGAGGTATCAATATTTTGTATAAGGAACATTTTTGACATTTTGTTATTCATGAAAATGAGTTTATTTTGGGTTTTTATGCAAGCTGTCAAATTTTGTTGGAACTGAAAAGAAACGCCCTGTATACAGATTTTAGGTGACCGGTATATTCCACCCCAGGTATATATCACCCAGGTATATTCCACCATAGGTAAATTCCACCCCGGTAATTACGTTCCACCCCACTTTACGGGTTAGGTTTGTTAGTTATTCATAAGGTAAGTTTCATTTTCATTGTAGTAAATTAAACCTTTAGTTGGGTTCACAAGCTGTTTATTTTTCACTACACATGTGATAGAACAGCAGAAAGAAAGGGTGTATGTAAGCTCTTTATCAGTTGAGGTATTTATATTTTCACTCGCAAGCTGCTTTTCATTATCGCCAACACAACAGCGATATTAACTGTAAGATAATGTCATATAGTACTTATTGTTATTTTTATTTATTTAAATTCAGTATTTTGACTTCGAGTAAAAGTGGTTTAAAATGTTTTTTGACCGAAAACTTATTTTCTATACCTTTTACATAATTTTTTTACCACATTTTTCATGTTGATGAGGGGGACTATTGCACAGGGTTTTAAGACTTGGGGATATCGTTGCCTTTTTTTACATGGAGAGATTTTGACCACGGAAGTTTTCGTCCTAGAATCCATACAACTACTTATAAGCAAAAAGCAAAATGGGTTGTCTCTGCCAGTCGATCCCCTCCACACCATTCCCAACCATTGTTGTGAGAGAATATACTGCGGTTTCATGTTAAAAGGAATTAATATTAACTTGCTCAAAATTTAATCTTCGAAATGAATTATTACCAAACTATGAATATTTGTATTTCGTCTATTAGGATAATGTTTTAAAAATTAACTTGAGCTACCTCTAAATATTGTCCAAATGTCTCAGGATAAAGTCTGAGTTATTTCTTCATGGTTACGCAGTATTTAACAAATAGCCATCTGAAAATAAAATCTTTGACTTTTTATTGTCACCCTAATGATCATTGTCACTGGGGTGGAATTGACAGGGTGGAATATACCTGGTTGGAATATACCTGGGGTGGAATTTACCGGGGTGGAATATAGCTAGCTAAAATAAAGAAAAAATTACTGTAACATCTAAGAAAATTAGAAAAGAAAATGAAATGACAGATTTTCGTGGTGTACTTCAAGGTGCTGTACTAGAAGCGATTCTTATTTTACTCTATACTATATTAATATACGTGACCGGACAATTGCTACCCAAATAAATATTTTCAGGATTCTTAACTTAAACGATAGTGATAATATATGCATAGTCTTTTTTATACGATTAATTATAAATCAGTTACATTTTAAGATAAAAATTTCTATATTCATCATTTACTGTTATTTTATAAAATTAAAATTAATTATTCCAATTGGTGATATAATAAGTTACATATTGTTTTTTATACGATTTATTTCCATCATACACTTCATTTCTATAATACAATTGATCAATTCCATTTTAAATTAAATATTTCTTTCTTTATCACCACTATCATTATTGAGCAAATTTTTATAATCTAATATGTGGCAAGCTACAGTATTTGAAACCGATCACTCTAATTATGTACATATTTTGAAATTTTTTAAATCCTTTTACATTTTTCATTATGATTTTACAAACTTTTCTTTCTGTTCTAGTGACCGGTTATATTCTATGACATCTGTTATTAGTATTTTAATGTAAGAATATGTCTTATCAATAACGTTACCAATATACAACAATATTGATTCTTGATCAATTGTTGATAAAAGTCTTTATTATCTCACCCAAAAAAGTTCTAGATACAATATTAATTTATAATGGACAAACAATAGGTATTTACATTACTACTACTTAATTAAGAAAATTTTCAAGTGAAGAATTCTGATCATAAAATTAGGGTTGTAACAATATGCTTCTTTCATAATCATAGGTCCTAAAAAAATATAAATGAAGAGGATTAAACACTATTGATTCGTTTTAAACCACCTGTATATAGAATTAAATACAATTCAATTTTTTCTCGTCTATGATATTCTTAATATCCAAGACTTGAAGCATATAATCACAACTTTAAAAAAAATCAATAGGGTGGCAATTGTCCGGGGGTGGCAATAATTTGTCCGGGTGGCAATTGTCCGGGTGGCAGTTTTCCGGGTGGCAATTGTCCGGGTGGCAATTGTCCGGGTGGCAGTTTTCCGGGTGGCAATTGTCCGTGTGGCAATAGCCCCAGCATCATTAATATATGTTGGTTGCTTTCAAAAAGAGTCACGCTTTAACATTTAACATACGATTTAATTCCATGACCAAAATAATTGTCTGTTTAACAGAAAATTTCGAATATTAGAAAAAGTGGGATAACGAAATATTCAGATTACAAAAAAATATATATAAAAAAATCCGTACTCCGTCATTCCTAACGAACAATAACACTAGAGAAATCCTGAATACCTGATTCCGGATAACAGAAAATAACAAAAATGGGTAATTCTGAATAATTTTAAAAATAATCCTGATAACAAAAAGAATCCGAATAATTAAAAAAAAATCCGAATGACCAAAAAAAGAATAACACTAGAAAAACGGATGACAAAAAAGGGATGAAAATCCGTATATAGCTAAGAAATATCCGATAATTATATAAGAAATTTGGATAATTTTTAAAATATATATTATTAGGTTTTAGGTATATTCCACCCCGGTATATTCCACCCCGGTATATT
>CANNZV010003301.1:0-24051 GCA_947561585.1 Caprella mutica
CATGATATTCCATGCAATTTGGTTGAACATATTTTGTGAATAACAAGATAATAAATAAATACATGCTGCCTAAAATAAAACTTTCCTCAATCTGCGAAGGTAATTAGAATATCAATATTATTATCAATTAGAAAACTATCAATAATAGTAATTAGTCACCACGCTATACTATCACTATACTATCACTATACTATCACTATACTCTCACTATACTATCACTATACTATCACTATACTCTCACTATACTATCACTATACTATCACTATACGTACTATCACTATACTATCACTATACTATCACTATACTATCACTATACTATCACTATACTATCACTATACTATCACTATACTATCACTATACTATCACTATACTATCACTATACTATCACTATACTATCACTATACTATCACTATACTATCACTATACTATCACTATACTATCACTATACTATCACTATACTATCACTATACTATCACTATACTATCACTATACTATCACTATACTATCACTATACTATCACTATACTATCACTATACTATCACTATACTATCACTATACTATCACTATACTATCACTATACTATCACTATACTATCACTATACTATCACTATACTATCACTATACTATCACTTCTTCCCTATCTTTTATCTCTAACTTTCACTGCAAGAAGTCACAGTGTGTCACCAGCAATGGAAAGTTGCAACACTATGAGTACTGGACCTGAATTAGTGTACCGATACAGTGTACCTGTACAGTGTACCTGTACAGTTTACCAGTAGAGTGTATCTATACAGTGTAGCTATATAGTGAACCTGTACACTGTGTAGTCTACCTATACACTGTACAGTTAACATGAGCCCTGTTTAATATATAGTTTTATACGGAACAGCTATAGGTACAGTGTATAGCTATTTGCACAATGTATTTGTACAGTACACATGAACAATGTTCCTATTCAGTGCACATATACATAGTAACTATGCAGTGTATATGCATAGTGTTCCAATGCATTTTACATATATATATACTTATACATTATACACTCTGAGAGAGAAAATAATGTAGAAAAGAACACAAAGTAAACCCCACAAATTCACTATTTTTTTTTATTTGTCTTATTTTCGTTGGTGTAAAATATTCTTTGGAATTTTCACTTTTTAATTCGTTAGATTCCCACAGGTTTGTTCACACACATCAGTGTTCTGTCCGTCGCGTGTCCTCTCAGTGTTTCAGTGTAAGTGAAAAAATATATATATTGATACTTTAAAATCAAAGGACACTTTCACACACATCAGGCTCAGTACCGTACTTTTTGAGTATTAAAAAATCACTGAAGGACACAACAAGCCTTAAATTTGTCGTTATGATTAAGATATATTAAGATATATAAGTTCTAAGATACATTAATATATATGTTTAAGAAGCCATTTGGGTACTTTTCAAAGCTTAAGGGACATAATATGACTGAGTACATACAACAATAACAACAACAACATAACTGTAAAATATATCAGTTACTAGTGTTAGTAGGTACAAAATATAACACCAATTGAAAAAAAATATTACCAAAAAAAATATTAGGGTTTCTTGCTTATACATCAACTTGATTATGAAACCAGAATAATCAGCTAAGAAGACTATTTGAGTCTCCTGGAAAATTGCATTTTCTGTGACGCGGCGTTGCCATAGTATTTTCTTTGAAGTTTACGCAGGGGGAACTACTGCAAAAATATATTACTAAATCATGCAATTATCTGGCACGTATCTTCAAAAACTTATAAGGTTGTTCTACTGCAGTGATAATAGTACTGGCTTATATTATAATTATTATAGCTTATAAGCCTTATATAATTCATCAGAATAAGTATTTGGTAAATAATTTAATTAAAACTTTACATACCTACTATTAAATTATCATTTTATGAATAAAGAGAATTAAATTTCACAATATCACACTAATATTTTCAGATTTAAAAAGTAGAAAATTTTGTGCTCATCTGTACATAATATAATACAATGTTTTAACTATTATTAATGGAAAAGAAATGAAATGTGTTAATTCATTCAATTGATCTGCAATAATTTAAATTTAAATTTTAGAAAATAGACTTTTTTAAATTTTAGGAACAAATCAATTTTCAATTTAAGATTAACAATGAAAACCTAAATATATGTACCTATAGGTGGAAGATTTAATAATTTTCAAATAACTGATAAATAGAAACAAAGCATAGAAGTAAGTCGAGAAAGAGAATTTCAATTTGCAGTAAATACATTTTCTTCCATTTCAATAGTCGGGTGGAAGGAATGTGTTCTGCAGATTATTTTATCACTCAACTTCAGTCTGTCTCAAAAAGAAAGCAAAATGATTTGAGAATTTTCTCCACAAGACACAGAGGGTGTCAAGGGGGATATAATAAGGCAATAAATAACAAGAGTTTGGGCCTGTGAACTTAGATACGGAAATAAAGCAGTGATGGGGGTCTGTACAAGAACTGACTGAACACTTACATATACAGTCATTTTATAGACGGAACACTTACATATACAGTCATTTTATAGACTGAACACTTACAATCATTTTATAGATTGAACACTTTCAGTCATTTTATAGACTGAACACTTACAATCATTTTATAGACTGAACACTTTCAGTCATTTTATAGACTGAACACTTACAGTCATTTTATAGACTGAACACTTACAGTCATTTTATAGACTGAACACTTACAGTCATTTTATAGACTGAACACTAACATTCATTTTATAGACTGAACACTTACAGTCATTTTATAGACTGAACACTTACAGTCATTTTATAGACTGAACACTTACAGTCATTTTATAGACTGAACACTTACAGTCATTTTATAGACTGAACACTTACTGTAAAAGTGTTCAGTTAGAATTGGCATAATATAAACTGTTAAGTAAGTGTTAAGGTAATTACCAAGATAACTGAACTTCATAAGGAAATCGCAAAGCTACGCATGTACATTTATTTAGAGTAAAGTATCGAAAGCAAGCAGTGCTTTTGGCATGACTGTATAGTGTGTATATTTGTTACAGTTCCTGTGAGGGTTCCTACTGTAGGTACATAGGGTTTTTATAAAAGGAAGTAAGCACTATCGATCATGTACGATAGTTCTTATCAAAGTTCATATTTAAATATATTCAATACTGAAATAGTTACTGTAGTTAAATACAAATTAAGTGAATTAGAAAATTTAAAAAGTGAGAGCAAATCTCAGTACCTCAAAATTATTGCGATACTTGGCAACCCCTCATGCCCAGTGCGGTTGCCCTGTAACGAACATATAGACATACTTACATACCTAAAAGATGATGTGATCTTTGAAACTGATATGTGAACATGAGGAGAAAACAACATGTTTATCAAGATATTAAATACACAAGTATATCTAATGATTTAACGTCAAGTTACTATATATTTGCCATTGGATATACAGTTACCTATCGAGGCATCACCGAGTGGCTTAAAATAGTTCATATCTCTGTACGTTGGGTACATCCTGTCTATCTATCAGCTTATTAACTTCGATAGTGATGAGTAATTGAAAAGTACTTATAGGTGAATTTTTCTTTTATTTAATGTAAATCTATTTTAAAATAAAATTTGTTTAAAACAATTCAAAAAATTTAAATTATTGATTTATCATTATATGTTAATTTAAATCGAATGAACTCAAATTGTCAAATGAATTATTCTTAAACTATTTTATCTTACTATTTGTTCAAAGTAAATATTGAGTATTAAATACATATATAGATCTAATAATCAAAAGAATCGTTTAAAAGAGGGTAAAGTGGATATCGCATATAATTGATATACTATTTAAACTTACCATTAATGAATTACTAACCAATTGAATTAATAATTATGGAGAAACTGTAATAACAATTTTTTCTAGGAAATTATCTAATGTCAAAATGAGGTACATACCAGTTTTGACAGCTATTTACTCAGTCCTAATCTGTGCGTGATATGAGTAAGTCGGTACTGAAGTTTGCTCTCGAGAAGGTTAACTCGATGACTATTACATGTTGTGAAACATTCTAAACGAACATTTCAATGAACAAACCTGTGAAGGATTATGCATAAGGAATGTTACAGAGTGTTGGTAATAGTGTATATAATGGGAGTGATTTTTATTATTAGGTTACCTATACGTGAAGTGATTTTTTGAAAAGTTGGTTCTAAGTTACAATACTGATATGAAGTTACGAACTACATTTGTAAGTTCTAGAAGTACCTTCGTAAGTTATACGATAGCTACATTCGTAATTACGATAGCTAGAATCGTAGGAGAACTACATTCGATAATTACGATAACTATACATGCGTAAGGTCACACTAAATTGCCATGTACGAACAAAGTGAAAACTGTCTCAGGCATTCACGGATCTATGAGAATGAATGGAAAATATAGGAATGTTATACCATCTTAGATTAACGCTAAATATATTAAGTAAGTAAATAATGTATCCTAAATCTATGAAACTATAAAAGATTCTCCGTTTGAGGATATTGTTCTTTACTTTCATGTGCTCACCTGTTGAATATTCCTTTCTAAAAGTGACGTGCAGGATACAGTGTAGGATTATTATTAGCAATGAGGTAGGTAATTACACCTTTGAAAATGACTACTCAATTAAGATGGCACTGCAATTTTGATTAATATCGTATCGATTTAATCATATATATTATATCGATGTATATAATAAAGCATCAGTATATAGCTACTAATTACAAGAATAGTCTTCAAAATTAAAAAAGAAATCGAAAAAATTAAAAAAAAATCAAAAAAATTCAGAAAATTTCCCACAAAATCCTTAAAAATTCCACCGAATTCTGAAAATATCTCAAAGATTTCTAGAAACTTCTCCACAAAATGCAATTTCTCTTTAGAAAAGGTATAATTTTGCCCAGTGAAAGAATACTGTAAATAGATGTACAGTTACAATGTAACGGTGCTTTCTGCAAAATAGTCGGTGCCGAATTTGTTTACCTAGTAAGCCTATCTGTGGGTTTTTGCTCCACCATCTCTATTACCAGAGAGTAAATTTAGACCCTTCGCTTGGTGTCAAGGTGCTCTATATTGCTTATATTTTAGAGAATGTATAAAGTTTTTATTTATATACATTCTAAATCTAGTCATATTATCTAACATCTAAATGATGTGGTTCATGAAGAAATTACCTCAGTTAAGAAGAATTTATTGTCTATATTCATTTAATGTTATATGTCTTGCTTTATGTAGTAGTTTTCATATATTAAAAATTGTATATATTTGATAAATATTTAACCCTTTTATATATGCACATATAAGGCGACATACATGTCCGCGGGTTTTTTGAGATATTTTCCTTTTAAACGACCGGATAAGCGGTGCTAGGAAAATTCGTCCACGGAACATTAGTCAATGGAAAAATTTGTCTCTATTTTTTTTAAAATTAGGAATACAAATAAACCTAATATCTACATACATTCGATTACTTTCTATCAAAACATTTATCATAACATTTTTGTTCCCTCTCAATTAATTATTTGGCGTTGAATGGACCAATTTTCCGTGGACGAATTTTCTGTTGACGAATATTCCGTGGACGAATTTTTTTGTGGACGATTTTCCTGTGGAAGTATATTCCATGCTTAAATTTTTCGTGGACGAATTTTCCGGTCACGCGGATAAACACATAAATATTAGTTAAGCAATTTTTAATTTTAAACAAAAAAAATTAATTTTCGATATTGTTTATTATGCTCTCTTTACCCATATATTAAAAAATATAATGACATTTCTCGTCTTAGCTCACTCAAATTGAATCAGGGCACAAAGGCTTAAATTACCTGAACATGTATCTTGTATATAATACATAGATATAAGAATAAAGACGCTATTCATTAAACTCTCTATCTCGATATGAGGGATATCTTAGTGGATATAATGGACAGTGTATTTAGATATAATGGATAGTGTATTAAGATATAATGGACAGTGTATTTAGATATAATAGACATTGTATTTAGATATAATGGACAGTGTATTTAGATATAATGGACAGTGTATTTAGATATAATGGACAGTGTATTTAGATTTAATGGACATTGTATTTAGATATAATGGACAGTGTATTTAGATATAATGGACATTGTATTTAGATATGATGGACAGTGTATTTAGATATAATGGACAGTGTATTTAGATATAATGGACAGTGAATTAAGATATAATTGACATTGTATTTAGATATAATGGACAGTGTATTTAGATTTAATGGACAGTAAATTTAGATATAATGGACAGTGTATTTAGATATAATGGACATTGTATTTAGATATAATGGACAGTGTATTTAGATATAATGGACAGTGTATTTAGATATAATGGACATTGTATTCAGATATAATGGACAGTGTATTAAGATATAATGGACAGTGTATATAGATATAATGGACATTGTATTTAGATATAATGGACAGAGTATTAAGATATAATGGACAGTGTATTTGGATATAATGGACAGTGTATTTAGATATAATGGACAGTGTATTTAGATATAATGGACAGTGTATTTAGATATAATGGACATTGTATTTAGATATAATGGACAGTGTATTTAGATATAATGGACAGTGTATTTACATATAATGGACATTGTATTTAGATATAATGGACAGTGTATTTAGATATAATGGACATTGTATTAAGATATAATGGACATGGTATTTAGATATAATGGACAGTGTATTTAGATATAATGGACAGTGAATTTAGATATAATGGACATTGTATTTAGATATAATGGACAGTGTATTTAGATATAATTGACATTGTATTTAGATATAATGGACAGTGTATTTAGATATAATAGACAGTGTATTTAGATATAATGGACATTGTATTTAGATATAATGGACAGTGTATTTAGATATAATGGACAGTGTATTTAGATATAATGGACAGTGTATTTAGATATAATGGACAGTGTATTTAGATATAATTGACATTGTATTTAGATATAATGGACAGTGTATTTAGATATAATGGACATTGTATTTAGATATAATGGACAGTGTATTTAGATATAATGGACAGTGTATTTAGATATAATGGACAGTGTATTTAGATATAATGGACAGTGTATTTAGATATAATGGACATTGTATTTAGACATAATGGAAAGTGTATTTAGATATAATGGACAGTGTATTTAGATATAATGGACATTGTATTTAGATATAATGGACAGTGTACTTAGATATAATGGACACTATATCTAATAATGTTAAGCCTAATTAGTGTATTTCATTATCACTTTTTTATTGTAATTTACTGAATTATCATTTATATTTCAAATACTTGTGTAAATATTTCTGCTAACAGTATTGTAATTAATTTTAAATTTAATTTGTTGAAACATTCAAGTTAAAGATAAATTTTCGCTTTTATTTGATATTTTATATTATGCTATAGCTATATTACGTCAGGATTAAGATTTATTGTAATAAATACAGTTGTAATTGATAAACTATGTGAACTCAATATACCTGTGTGAGCTCATTAATTTCGCAAACTTGCGGTAGATTATGTTTTGGTAGGATGTATTTGTAATCTTGTTATTCTCTTAACTAAAAAGGTATACAACCAAATTGCCTGAAATTTGTTTGGGTGATTGGTCATTATCAAAGAAGCAGTTGATTAGATTTTGGGTGCGATCGGGTCAAAGGTCAAGGTCAAAGTCTTATACAACCCAAGGAGTATTGGATAGTAAAGGTCAATTATAAGCTCTGGCGAAAGTATGCACCGTGTATACGATTGCCCGCTCTAGTTTTATCTGTGTGTGCTCAATATACCTATGTGAGCTCAAAATAATTGTGTGAGCTCAAAATAATTGTGTGAGCTCAAAATAATTGTGTGAGATCAAAATACCTGTATGAGCTCAAAATACCTGTATGAGCTCAATATACCTGTGTGAGCTCAAAATAATTGTGTGAGCTCAAAATAATTGTGTGAGCTCAAAATACTTGTGTGAGCTCAAAATACCTGTATGAGCTCAAAATACCTGTGTGAGCTCAAAATAATTGTGTGAGCTCAAAATACTTGTGTGAGCTCAATATACCTGTATGAGCTCAAAATACCTGTGTGAGCTCAAAATAATTGTGTGAGCTCAAAATACTTGTGTGAGCTCAATATACCTGTATGAGCTCAAAATAATTGTGCGAGCTCAAAATACCTGTATGAGCTCAATATACCTGTGTGAGCTCAAAATAATTGTGTGAGCTCAAAATAATTGTGTGATCTCAAAATACTTGTGTGAGCTCAAAATACCTGTATGAGCTCAAAATACCTGTGTGAGCTCAAAATACCTGTATGAGCTCAAAATACCTGTGTGAGCTCATTAAACCTGTGTGAGCTCAATATACCTGTGTGAGCTCAATATACCTGTGTGAGCTCAATATACCTGTGTGAGCTCAATATACCTGTGTGAGCTCAAAATATATGTGTGAGCTCAATATACCTGTGTGAGCTAGTAGCTCAAAGTGAGATGTTCTTCAATCGCTTTTAACTGGTTGAACAGAAATTTTCGCTTTAAATGTTGAAGTGAATATTGAAGTAGGTATCATCTTTGTGCTCTACATTACACTATACAGGGTGACATACAAAAAGTGTATCCAACTTAGAATTAACATAAATATCGTATATAAAAGTAGTTAAAAATGAGTCGAAGTAATTTTAAAAATAGGTTTTTTTCATGTATCCATTCTACCACAGTCATTGCTTAAGATTGTACGTGTACGATATTAATATTAATTCAAACATGGGTACACTTTTTGTGGGTCACCCTGTATATGGAGTATTTTATTTTTCTATATAGTAATATAATATTAATTTCATTAAGTCAAAATTATTTATTCTTTTAGTTAATTTTTTAATTTCCATATATCAATATTTAATGTTAGGATTATTTTTTGTTTTAAAATGAAAGTTTTTATATGGTTTAATTTCTGTAAAATATATATATATATAAATAAGTATAATTTTCAAAATCATGTGTGCTCGATAAAATATATTATTGTCACCTATTTATTTCTCAGTATTTTCTCCATAGCTTTCTCCTATATTTTATAGTATAGAATATTGATTATAGAGACACTATAGCTGTGTTGAACGGTTATTGATTATAAATTGCCAGGGGCTTAGAAAATCTAGATCAATTGTTATTAGAGTTATTAAAAACAACGGTGATGAGAGTGGGAAAATGAATGACTGTCTTCAGTGTCACTTGTTTTTCATCAATTCACTAAAATCTAAATGGAAATAGCAACCGTGTTATGAGAAAATAATTATTACTATGAAATTAATTGGATGAAGAAATTTAAAATACACAAGCAACCAGGACACATATATATATGGTTAGATGGGCAGGAGATGGCAGACTGAAAAGTAGCATAGAAATGACATGGGGCTGCTGTGGTTTTCCATTCTCATGGAATGTAACCTTGGGAGAAGGTTGGTTCAATCTGGCGAATCCACCCCCATTGTATTGTCATATTGGCCCAATTTGATTAATATATGGCGTATCAACGTTGGAACTTGATTGGTTGACAAGTTTCCAAATGACAGCCCATGATGTCAACATGTTGACCCATTTTTATAAAAACCACTCGGTACCAATACGATCTGTCAACCTATAGTGCCCACATGGGCCCCATTAACCTATGTTGCTTGGGTAGGCAACGAAGAAGTTTGATTCAATGTTAGATCAAATCAAAATGCATTTATAGATATAATAAATAAAACTTATTTGACATTATTTAAAGTTATGATATTTGAGCCCGAAAAGTTTCATGAAAAACTTCGTTTAGGCTTGAATATCTCAGAAAATATTATTCTATATATAATACTTATATCCTTTATACTCTATTTACTGCTTCTGATATGTCATTCTTCTATTATTCAATAATGATTAGCCTAATCAATTTTATCAGTTGCAACACCTTTTTTCCGAAAGGAAACGTATAATCTTCAGAGAAAAATAAATAAACATAATATTATGTTATTTTGTATATTTGAAGATTACATTATTTAAATTATAAACGAATATACACATAATAAGCAATATTTAAATTACTGTTTTCTTTATCAGAAGAGGCGTTAATGGCTACCTTGTGACGTCATCTCTACTAAGACTCACTATATAATGGATGCATTGATTCTTTATTATTTATTGGCCAAATATATTAACTATCTAGTACAAGAAGCGAATTGAATACATGAGGAAATATTTAACAGGTTAATATTTAAAAAACATCAAAATGTATTAATTATGGACAGAACCATGTTTAATTCGATATTTTTTAATAACAATTTTTTTAAATTACCATTCGATATTTTATTCGCATATAGCAATTGGTACTTTGCCATAACAAATATCTACATTTTTTTTTAATAATATTTATTAACTAGCACAGTTAAATTCCGCTGTAATGAAATCCTGTATAGTGAATGTAGTGTCCTTTATAGTAAGGAAGTAGGCTCTATATATAGCGAACAAATTTTGTTCAATGCGTCATAAAATGGTCATTTGTTTTCTAAAAATGATGGCCTTTCATTACAGACTGAGAAAATGTTTTTACTATATAGAGGTTACTTCCTTACTCAGGACACTAAATTCACTATAGAAGATTTCATTACAGAGGAGTTCTATACTGTATAATGAATGAGAGGCAAAGCAGATGTGTAATTAGGCAAGGTATGTTGTCTCGCTCTTCATAGCACAGGTGGTAAAGCCAATGAAAACAGTGTGTACAGCTGAAGAAGTCATTACTTACTATACAGTAGAAATCCTCTATAGTGAACTCCTTTATAGTGAACTCCTCTATAGTGAACTCCTCTATAGTGAACTCCTATGTAGTGAATTCCTCTGTAGTGAACTCCTTTATAGTGAACTCCTTTATAGTGAACTCCTTTATAGTGAACTCCTTTATAGTAAACTCCTTTATAGTGAACTCCTTTATAGTGAACTCCTTTATAGTGAACTCCTCTATAGTGAACTCCTCTATAGTGAACTCCTCTGTAGTGAATTCCTCTGTAGTGAACTCCTTTATAGTGAACTCCTTTATAGTGAACTCCTTTATAGTGAACTCCTTTATAGTAAACTCCTTTATAGTGAACTCCTCTGTAGTGAATTCCTCTGTAGTGAATTCCTCTGTAGTGAACTCCTCTATAGTGAACTCCTCTATAGTGAACTTCTCTATAGTGAACTCCTTTATAGTAAACTCCTTTATAGTGAACTCCTCTGTAGTGAATTCCTCTGTAGTGAACTCCTCTATAGTGAACTCCTCTATAGTGAACTCCTCTGTAGTGAATTCCTCTGTAGTGAACTCCTTTATAGTGAAATCCTTTATAGTGAACTCCTTTATAGTGAACTCCTTTATATTGAACTCCTTTATAGTGAACTCCTCTATAGTGAAATCCTCTATAGTGAACTCCTCTATAGTGAACTCCTCGATAGATAACTTCTCTATAGTGAACTCCTCTATAGTGAACTCCTCCATAGTGAACTCCTCTATAGTGAAAACCTCTATAGTAAACACCTCTATAGTGATCACCTCCATAGTGAACCCCTCTATAGTGAACTCCTCGATAGTAAACACCTCTATAGTGAACTAATCTTTAGTGAACTCCTATCCAGTGAATTTCTCTATAGTGAACTCCTCTATAGTGCACTCCTGTACAGTGAACTCCTCTATAGTGAACTCCTCTATAGTGCACTCCTGTACAGTGAACTCCTCTATAGTGAACTGCTCTATAGTGAACTGCTCTATAGTGGACTCCTCTATAGTGAACTCCTCTATAGTGAACTCCTCTATAGTGAACTCCTCTATAGTGGACTCATCTATAGTGAACTCCTCTATAGTGAATGAGTTAGGATGTAGCCTGAATAGTGAACTAATTTTTTTTGATCCGTCATGAATTGTCATCAGTTTCAGAGAACTTAAGTCTATTTTTTGCAGAATAAAGAAATTTGTTCACTATTCAGGCTGCACCCTAACTCATTCACTATAGAGGAGTTATACTGTTTATCCTTCGTACTGGTAATTTAAAATACATTCCATCATCTCGAAACCAAATAGAAAAGTTCATGATTGTTCCACTTTAAAATTGATTGTATACAATCAACATGAATGTCAATTGTACCTTTTGGTTAAGTAACTACAGTGTTGATATGTAAGTAATCCTTGAATGAGTACGATTGAAATAGGAGACTTACACCGTTGTTTTATTTTTACTTGGCATATGAAACTAATAGTTATAAAGTTACTCATCAGAACATAGTAAAATGAAGAGTAAATAAAGCTATTAGAAAGAGTGTAGGCTAAATTGTCGCTATGGTGATTAAGCACAGCAAATCAATGCTAAAATAATGTAGTTTGGTTTGCCCCGAAAAGGTAAAATGAGTGCCAAGAAGAAAATTACAAACTGACAGATCGGGGTAAAGAATTATTCTATTTATGATAGAATCGGACTTTCTGAAGTTAACTTTATAGAAAAGTTATCAATATTAGAAAGCTGTGTTAAGTGAACATTAAAGGTTTTTTTGTGAAATTTTCAAAGTCCTTTTTACAAAATTTAAAATACTAATGTATCGTTTAGTTTTTGTCATTAAAGAAAATGTTTTTTCATTCAAATTTTAATTTTAACAAAGAAAGTTTTCATGTTAATTTGTATGTTCTGTTTAATATTAAAATATACTCCACATCTATCATCAAAATAATATATCAGCATAAAAGTTTTGTATAAAATCCATTACACTGATCAACATGTAGAGAAATAAAACAAGAAGATGAACATGTTGTGGAAAATAGAGAAAAAGCCGCACATTGTAAGACTATTTCAATAATAATGAATTATTGTGTAGACATAACACAAGGAATTAATTAATTAGAATGAACGATGTTTTGAATCTTAACATTGTCTATTTTCTTCTGCTATATAGATATGTATTTATTAGTAGTATTGTGCGAGGTGAGTTGATGTTAATCATTTACCTTACTGTTTTAAGTACTACAATTTTTGCCCAAAAAGTTTTGTTTTTACTTAAATATTGATAGGGTTTGAGTTCAGTATAGATTTCGTATTCTTTTTTACTCAATAAATATTATCATTATTATCAAAAATAAATCATAAGGATAGGTCATTAATTTACTATCAATAAAGTATTTAATTTTTAGAATTTAATAACTGCTCTTATACTCGATCGTGCTAGGTTGAATTTAAAAAAGAAAAGTAGCATTTTGATTTGAAAAAATCTTTCAAGGTATTCCAGAATTAAAGGAATGAACTTTTAGATATACATAGATTCAAATTTTAAAATATCTAAGTTGATTTTGAAGAGTTCATTTATTCGTATATATTAATTCGTATTTATTATCCGTATACAGTTTAGGAACAAATGAGGTTGAACCAGCCTCCTTGAACTTATTTCACAAATTTCCAAACAGTTTTAAACGATTCATTATCAACTTTTTGGCAATTGAAGAATAATTGCTCTCACCTTCTTTGAAGAACTCGATAATTTTATTTCGACCTACAGCCATGATACAAAGTATGAATTTGAAATCTAGGTGTTATGACACTATAGTTTCATGTTTATATACTATTTATAGAACAAAACAACGTTTTGGAATGATTTATTCGATACACAAAAATGGTTGCCTTATTATTTTGAAACACTATTGAGTTATTAAAGATTTTTGTATTTAGATAACTCATTTTATGTGTTTTGATTAATTAATCTGAGTTCAGTAATTAAATTATATACGCTACATTCTTCTCTTGTTCTACATAAGAGAATATTGGATTTCATTTTAAATTCACCTATCAAACTACATTCCGTTACTGATTTGAGGTAACTATAATCCATTACTGATTTTAACTCTATACAGTATGGGCCACAAAAATGTTTCCGCTTTTTCAAATACTTGTAAATCGTTAGCCAATAGACGAAAAAACTGTATCTTGGTCTCTTTTTCTCCGCCTCTTATTGTACTATTGACAGGTAAAAAAATTGATCTGATTGACATAGTTTAAGAACAGGTAAGCAAAGAGTGAAGGTGATTATTTTTGTCATTGCGCGAAGGTTATTCTTAGAGCTAACTCTGTGATTTTACTTACTTTTACTCTTAAACAGAGACCAAGATACAGTTTTTTCATTCATTGGCTTAAGATTTACAAGTATTTGAAAAATCGGATTTATTTTTGTGGCCCATACTGTATTTGGACTGACAAAATTTAAGAGGATTCTTTACACAATGATATTAAGGAAACCGGAGACTCGAATTAAATGATTTTTTGTCAGTTAATAGCTTTTATCATATAATGTACTGGGCAAAATTTTATTTACCAATGATTGATAGGATTAGAGTTATTATATTGAATGAATTCGGTTTATCGATCTCAAACTCCACAGTCAGTCTTTTAAGGGTTAATTAACTAATTCGTTACTGATTTTAAGTAACTAATTCGTTACTGATTTGAAGTAACTAATTCGTTACTGATTTTAAGTAACTAATTCGTTACTGATTTGAAGTAACTAATCCGTTACTGATTTTAAGTAACTAATTCGTTACTGATTTTAAGTAACTAATCCATTACTGATTTGAAGTAACTAATCCGTTACTGATTTTAATTAACTAATCCGTTACTGATTTTAAGTAACTAATCCGTTACTGATTTTAATTAACTAATCCGTTACTGATTTTAAGTAACTAATCCGTTACTGATTTTAATTAACTAATCCGTTACTGATTTTAAGTAACTAATCCGTTACTGATTTTAATTAACTAATCCATTACTGATTTTAAGTAACTAATCCGTTACTGATTTTAAGTAACTAATCCGTTACTGATTTTAATTAACTAATCCGTTACTGATTTTAAGTAACTAATCCGTTACTGATTTTAATTAACTAATCCATTACTGATTTTAAGTAACTAATCCGTTACTGATTTTAAGTAACTAATCCGTTACTGATTTTAATTAACTAATCCATTTCTGATTTTAATTAACTAATCCGTTACTTATTTTAATTAACTAATCCATTACTGATTTTAAGTAACTGATCCGTTACTGATTTACGAGACAATCATTACAATTTAATTCCAATCTATTTGGACATGCTATATTCTTTTTTACAACCTCGGTTCAATCTAATAGTTTTATATCTCTTCGTCTATAAATTCATTTGTTCAACTTGTTCAAATCGATCAACTAAATCATTATTCTGGGCAAAAGTTTTACCTTAATTAATTTTCTATCTTTTTAATTCATTATTCAATCTATGAAAGTTGTACCAATAAAAATTCTAACTAATATAGTTCACAAATAAGACCATATCGGACTACTAGATTTTATATTGTTCAATATTATAATATAATATTAAATAAATATCATAATTAATGAAAATGTTTCTTATGCATTTTTTCACTTTTCTATATGCAGTCCTTTTTTTTCGTTTAATTTATTACTTCGTTTAACCCTTTTGTTTACTAAAATTCTCACAGATTATCACATATAAACATTAGAAATGGTCTGAAAAAAATACGTCGCGTGACAACCTTTATAACCAATCTAAAATATAAATACAAAATATTAACACTATTAAAGCGATTATTCATAATGAATATATATAATAAAAAATATACATGAGTATTGAATATAATTATGTAACGATAAGAAATAATAATATCAAGGTAACGATTTATGAATATTATTTAAAGTAATATATAAACTGAATTTTAAAACTTTATAGTTCACACGATTTATTTGTTTATAGTTGCAATAAATATAACATATCTATGAATTTCATGTAGCTAGGTTGAACATAAAATATAATGGAAGTGAAATATCATCATAATAATATTGGGTTCATACATTAACCAACATTTTTATAATGTGAGTAGAATTCAAGTATATGTTTATTATGCAAGTATTGTATAATGTAAGTATATGTTTATAATGCAAGTATAATGCAGGTATAATGAAAGAATAATGCAAGTATAATGTAAGTATAATGCAATTATAATGGAAATTTGTATATTGCAAGTATAATGTAAGTATAGAACAGTGACCAATTTCATGCTTCAAAACTTCTGAATAAACTTCCTAATTACTTATCTTTATATATTAAAACTTATTATTCAATATATATACATTCACACATGAATGAGTATATCAGTACATATTCAATTTACATCCCATTGTGAATATAAATAATTCTCTTTATACATATATACTTCTTTGATATAACAAACCAGTTTAACCTGGAAAACATCAAATATTAATAAAAGGAAAATCTCGTTGCTAACTTCTGCAGATGTAAGATCAAAGAACGGGATATATTATTTCTGCGTCATTTTATTCCATTTTACTCGTACTTTAATCGAGAACAGGATGTTTGTTATGGTATATTGAATGTAATTTGTTATAGACACTAGAAATCTGTTTTAGAAATGGCCAATTATGGTAGACTTTATTGAGAAAATTTGTTCACTATACGGGTAGTTCTCTTACTCTGGACTTTATTATAATTAATGAACTCTTTTTCCAATATGAAAAAAAAAAAAACATTTATAAAATATTACTGTTTTTACTTTACTATTATAAGTATACGCAATCATTATATTTTATACTGTTTTATACCCTTCTAATGAACGCATGTTTCTGTTCACATATTAAAACTTATTGTATTCATATTTTCAATGCATGATCATTTCTACCATTATCACAGTCACAATTTTATAACTTTGAACAATAGGGCATTATTATTGTGTCAAAGTTTTCATGTTGTTTTGCAGTTGTTATCAGAATACTTACGATGAAAGTATTTGATTATAGAAAGGAAATAACTTATACCTAACCATGTTCAAATGGTTAAAACTACACTATTTTAGAATAATAAGACTAGTAATAATTTTAGAAAAGTACAATACAGGCATCCCCCGCTTTAGTTACAAAATCACGATTCAGTTTAGTTACCAAACGGTAACTGAAGCGAATAAAAGTAACAAGAAATTTATAATTGTCACTCCTTGATTATATATCTCATTTTCTATGAGTTATAGAAAGAAAATTTGTTTTAGAGTTATTAGAGTACTACGTATATAACCATATTAATAATTATATACAGTCTTTCATTGTTTGTGACTGTGATGAAAAAGTTTAAAGTCGTGCATTTATTAAATGTTTTAAAATCTATCCATAGCTAAACTCTCTCTCAGTATACTCAGGGAGAAAATTATAGGGGGGACATAGAAGATTTTGGGAGATTAAAGGAGACTTTCTACCATAATCATAGAAGAGAATTGGGGGTGCTTATGTCCAAGTTTTCTACCATGTTCACTCCTATAATTAAAAGGGGGAATCTCCTATACTATCAGATGATTTCACCCATAATCATGGAAGATTTTGGGATATTAAAGGAGTCTTTCTACCATAATCATAGAATAAAATTGGGGGTGCTTATGTCCAAGTTTTCTACCATGTTCACTCCTATAATTAAAGGGGGGAATCTCCTATACTATCAGATGATTTAGTATTTCCTAGCATATACTGCATTTGTACGTGTACGTTTGACTTTACATGAATTAGTTGAATGAAACATAGTGTTATATACAAATTAAATGGAAAGAAATGGAGAAAGAAATGAAGTGATGTTGCCGGGTCTCGAACCAGCACCTTGTTGACTTCTGCTTGCGACGCTAATCACTCGACCATCCTGGACACAGTAGAAGTAGGATTTTTAATAAACTTCATGCAATATGATAACTCAAGTTTATCTTTAGGTTATCATCGATAAATATAATTTCATATTTCATAGATCATTTCTTTTTTCTTTTATAATCGTTTCTTTTATAATTTTTAGAGGATTAACTATAGGGAATCAACTAATTTTTAGTAATTCCTGGAATATTCCTACGATATTTTTAGGGGATCAACTAATTTTCACTAATTCCTGGAATAGTCCCTCGATATCGTTACCCAAGGAAAATATTAAGTGGGGTCATAGAAGATTATGGTGGACAGACATTATAGGGGGCTAGATCTTACGTGATTATAGATAATATTCGATAAATATCAACCTTGTGCAAAACATCCTATAAACATCTATAATCACCGTAATATTTCCCAACCATCATGTATAGTAGATTATATCAACATTATTTTCTGATAATGTTCCTTATATGAACTTCTATGAATGAACCACCTTAAATCTACGAAGATTTTCTGATAATAATCCTACTATGAATTTGAATGGCTGTAACATCTTAAATCTGCGAAGATTTTCTGATGATATTTCTTATATGAACTTCTATGACTGATCCATCTTAAATTTTCGAAGATTTTCTGATGGTATTTCTTATATGAACTTCATCAGAAAATTTTCGGAGATTTAAGATGGTTCAATCGTAGAAGTTCATATAAGAAATACCATCAGAAAATCTTCGAAGATTTAAGATGGATCAGTCATAGGAGTTCATATAAAGAATATCTTCGAAGATTTAAGAAGGTAAAGTCATAGAAGTTCATATAAGAAATACCATCAGAAAATTTTCGGGGATTTAGGATTGATAAGTCATAGAAGTTCATATAAGGAATACCATCAGAAAATCTTCGAAGATTTAAGATGGTTCATTCATAGAAGTTCATATAAGGAACATTATCAGAAAATATTCGGAGATTTTGGTTGATGTAATCTAATATACATTACGATTGGGAAATATTACGGTGATTATAGATGTTTATAGGATGTTTTGCACAAGGTTGATATTTATCGAATATTATCTATAATCAAGTAAGATCTAGCCCCCTATAATGTCAGTCCACCATAATCTTCTATGACCCCACCATAATATTCTCCCTGGGTAGGTGAGTAATCAAAAGATACTTAGATCTCTATAATTGTTGTGCTACATTTCAAACTGCAATTTTATGCTCTATGAAATGTTTTTGGTAGTAGGGTACTAAGTTCCAAGTTATTGGTTGGTTCTACAATTTCGGACAAGTCAGAAAAGAAAATATTATAATTATTATTTTAAATTTGTTTAACTTCTATTCTAATTGGTATCATGGATACCAATTGAAATAAAAGTAAAATAATGATTATTATTTTAAGATTTTC
Source organism: Caprella mutica (assembly GCA_947561585.1). Taxonomy (NCBI): domain Eukaryota; kingdom Metazoa; phylum Arthropoda; class Malacostraca; order Amphipoda; family Caprellidae; genus Caprella; species Caprella mutica. Next base: position 19,210 of record CANNZV010003301.1, read on the forward strand.
ACGTGTTCGAAAATATGGAACGTCGTGCGATAACACGGAACTTACCCTAGAATAGGACATGTTGAATTTCTGAACCAATTGCTTCTAATAACCTTATCTGGATTATAATTTTGATGTTTTTTTAGTTACCGTGAAATAATCACAAAAAAAAATGGTCTCCGTTTTCTGTGTCTAGGAACGGTTCTTATTTGGAAACATGACTCAAAATAAATACCACTTTTACTAAAGTGAGTTGTACTTAGCAAGGCCTGCCTGTATACAGGGTTGACCACAAAAAAAGTAAACCTGAATTTAACTGCTTATAATTTTGGAATAAATCAAGATATTTAAATTTTTTTATGCATTATGTTAAGTGTATTTTTTATCTTTCTAACTAATGGCATTATATTGGTAATAATTTTCTTCTCACAGCGTTGTGTTGAAAAACATGGGTTATAAAGTAAGTTGTACAAAGCAGTTTTCCTTGTAAAATTATTCAAAACCTAAAATTGTTGTTTATATTTTGTAATTATAGCTGATTTATAAAAAGTATGAGAAATTTGATTTCATTTAATGAAATTAACAAAAAAAATGTAAGGATCTATTCGACATGATGGTCCTTATATTTGCGACACATTCTTTCGCATTTTGCTCACATCGATGATAGGGCTCTTTTTATTATAACTCAGGATAATTCTTATAGACTACAATTTCCTCAACTCATTCAAATTATGAGGTGGAGATAAATTGACTTTATTGTTTAAATGTCCTCACAGAAATACATTTGCAAGGCTTTCTGAGATGCCATTCAATGCTATATATGTCCAATTGCAATTATTCTGCAGCCGACCTGTTCTTGCAACTAGTTTTTAAAGACAATGGTCATGTGAGGTGCCTCCTGATCCGATTAAAGTGTTATTCCCATAAATAATCTAAGTTTCAAGATAATATCACAATTCAAAAGTTGCGAATAATTCTCCACCACAAAAAATAGTGTAACTAAATAACAAAAATATTATTTAAGGATTTGTATGATTTTTATATGGAAAACTGTTTTGTGCAACTTACCTTTTCAGTCCTGTATTTCAACACAACGCTGTGAGAAGAAAAATAGTACCAATTTAAAGCTGTTTGCTAGAGTGATGAAGAAAACTATTTTAAACAAAATGCAAAAAACAGAATTGTAATATCTTTATTAGTTTCAAAGTTGTAAGAAGTCAAATTCGGGTTTACTTATTAGTGGTCCACCCAGTACAATCAGACTATTTTGAGATTTTCTATGATGCATGGACATCGTTTTAAGTTGTACTTTCTATATTAATAAACATTATTTCTCTAATTACGATTTTGAAAATGTTCCCAGGCAAGATGGATTTATTCCTGGGATACTATAGGGATACTATCCCATACACATTGAAATATGTAGCTTAAACAAAGTTTACAAAATAATCATTATGACAATACAAAACGTAATTCAAATTTCTTCATCAAAATAGTTATATGTATATTTACCCTTGGTTTAATGCTGTCAAAAATACTTTAGATTACGAAACTGTTTGTATTTTTGAAATAGCTTTGTTAATTTTGAAGAAATTTATAATATTTTAAACAGCTTCATTAACCCAAGGATATGTTAAATAAATTAAATTTAAAGTTTTATTGAGATAATGTATTATATTTGGTAGATTTTGTTTTAATGCTTATTATTCTAATAACGTTTTTATATGGTAACAGATTTATATTATGTTATCAACCATCAGATCAACCATGGAATAAATTATCTAAATCCATATTTCTAATACATATCTTCAATTTCAGATGATTTCCAACATACAATAATTTATACTCTGTGGTACAGTTTGATCACCACTGGTTAGACCACATCATGTTCACTATGGCCCACTTCTCTGACAGAGATGGTTAATAGGTGGGTAAACTATGAAGATGCGACCAGGAAAACTCTTCTTAATCATCTTTGTACTGGCTGGGACTGCATTACTGTACAGTTTCTACACTACCGGCAGACAGGACTATGGCACCACCACCAGAAAACTGGCGGTTGTTACATCGGAGGTCAGTTTAATTGACTTTCACTTTAGTGTTAAAGGAATCAAATTTAGAGGAAAATCTCTATAGAGATATCCAATGGACTATAAATGTCATTAATTTAGTTGATATGGTGAGCTTTCACTTTCGATTTGGGGAATATAAATAAGAAAGAAGTTTAGTAATTTAAATATTTGAAGAGTTTTAAAAGTTCTTGTTTGAGTTACTAAATGACTTCTCGAAATGATTTTGGTAGACTTATATTGATTTTGAAAAATAGATAGATTTTTAATATACATTAAAATAGAAATATAATGCTATACTAAATACAATAATTTTAAATATATTTTTATGTTATTCATCTACATACGAGCCAATGTACAGAAATATAATTATCACTATCATATCATATATATGTATCACTTTAACTAACTGAAATTCTGGCTCATATTTTTGAATATTTAGTTTGTTATTTGAAGTATATTATATGGTAGTAATATTTAAAATATGAATGTTGATTATGAACAATTGAAACCGTAATTATATCAGATACAATTTTAATGATGACTACAGTTGACAACAAGAGTGCGAACTTTAAGTATATTTACCTGCTACAATTGTACTCGTATACTTAGTACAATTTACGGTTAAAAAAAATTAGCTATATCTGAAATATTTAGTGTACTGCTGACATTAAGTGTGACAATAACTAGTGCAACAATAGGGAGGAAGTTAGAGAGAAATATAGTGATGTGTTGTAATCACGTGGAGACATGCCAACTTTTTTGCGTCTCCTTTCAGCTTGGCTAGGTACGTTTATTTGAATAGGTGGTTAATTTTACCTAGTGTGCAGGGGATAGATAACATAGAGGGGTTACTAGGGATTACTCTAAGTAACACATATATAGAGGAGTTAGAAAGATGTTTACTTGTGAAAACAGACATGTTTTACCAGTGAAAACATAGAAGTTTACTAGTGAAAACAAACATACTATAGTGAAAACATTGATGTTTTACTAGTGAAAACAAACATACTAGTGAAAACATTGATGTTTTACTAGTGAAAACAAACATACTAGTGAAAACATTGATGTTTTACTAGTGAAAACAAACATACTAGTGAAAACATTGATGTTTTACTAGTAAAAACATAGATGTTTACTAGTAAAAACATAGATGTTTACTAGTAAAAACATAGATGTTTTACTAGTGAAAACACAGATGTTTTACTAGTGAAAAACATAGATGTTTTACTAGTGAAAACATAGATGTTTTACTAGTGAAAACATAGATGTTTTACTAGTGAAAACATAGATGTTTTACTAGTGAAAACATAGATGTTTTACTAGTGAAAAACATAGATGTTTTACTAGTAAAAAGATAGATGTTTTACTAGTGAAAACATAGATGTTTTACTAGTGAAAACATAGATGTTTTACTAGTGAAAAACATAGATGTTTTACTAGTGAAAAACATAGATGTTTTACTAGTGAAAACATTGATGTTTTACTAGTGAAAACATAGATGTTTTACTAGTGAAAAGATAGATGTTTTACTAGTGAAAACATACATGTTTTGCTAGTGAAAGCATAGAGCATACGTCACTATATGTATTGTGTAGAATTTTACTTGAAGAATACTGCTAACATTGTGTTATCTAACAATTATTTCACGGTGTATAACTGTATATAAGTACACAGAGAGAAAGTCATAGAAAATACATAAGAGGCTCCACGTAATATTATATGGCCCCACAATAACTCAATCTTCTATGACCCCATCATAACTCAATCTTCTAAGGCCCCACCATAACTCAATCTTCTATGACCCCATCATAACTCAATCTTCTATGGCCCCACCATAACTCAATCTTCTATGACCCCATCATAACTCAATCTTCTATGACCCCATCATAACTCAATCTTCTATGGCCCCGCCATAACTCAATCTTCTATGACCCCATCATAACTCAATCTTCTAAGGCCCCACCATAACTCAATCTTCTATGACCCTATCATAACTCAATCTTCTAAGGCCCCACCATAACTCAATCTTCTATGACCCCATCATAACTCAATCTTCTAAAGCCCCACCATAACTCAATCTTCTATGACCCCACCATAACTCAATCTTCTATGACCCCATCATAACTCAATCTTCTATGGCCCCACCATAACTCAATCTTCTAAAGCCCCACCATAACTCAATCTTCTATGACCCCACCATAACTCAATCTTCTATGACCCCATCATAACTCAATCTTCTATGACCCCACCATAACTCAATCTTCTATGACCCCATCATAACTCAATCTTCTATGGCCCCACCATAACTCAATCTTCTAAAGCCCCACCATAACTCAATCTTCTATGACCCCATCATAACTCAATCTTCTATGACCCCATCATAACTCAATCTTCTAAGGCCCCACCATAACTCAATCTTCTATGACCCCATCATAACTCAATCTTCTATGACCCCATCATAACTCAATCTTCTAAGGCCCCACCATAACTCAATCTTCTATGGCCCCATCATAACTCAATCTTCTAAGGCCCCATCATAACTCAATCTTCTATGACCCCATCATAACTCAATCTTCTAAGGCCCCACCATAACTCAATCTTCTATGGCCCCATCATAACTCAATCTTCTAAGGCCCCACCATAACTCAATCTTCTATGACCCCATCATAACTCAATCTTCTATGGCCCCACCATAACTCAATCTTCTATGACCCCATCATAACTCAATCTTCTAAAGCCCCACCATAACTCAATCTTCTATGGCCCCACCATAACTCAATCTTCTATGACC